>PVKS010032986.1:0-22109 GCA_004027875.1 Aplodontia rufa | reverse complement strand
TTGGTCAAAATTGTCAAGAGACCACCTACTGAATGAGAGATAATCATGGACTGTGATTCTTCCAAGAAGGGACTAATATCCAAAATTTACAAAGAACTCAAAAAACTTAATACCCAAAACACAACAATCCAATCAATAAATGGGCCAAAGAGATAAGCAGAAACTTCTCAACAGAGGAAACTGAGCAAACCAATGAATATATGAGTGTTCTAAATCACTAGTAATCAGAGAAATGCAAATCAAAACTACATTAAGATTTCACTCACTCCAGTCAGATTGGCAACGAAGAATATAAACAATAATAGATGCAGGAGAGATAGGAACACTAGCACATTGTTAGTGGAACTTCAGACTGGTACAGCTGCTCTGTAAAACAGTATGGAGAATCCTCATAAAATTAAGGATGGATCCACCATACAATCCATATATCCCTCTTCTGGTTATTTCCCCAGAGGAGTTACAATCAGCACATTGCAACGACACAGAAAAATCTGTGTTCATAGCACCTCAATTTATAATAGCTAAATTATGGAAACAACCCAGATGCCCTTCACTGGATGAATGGATCCAAAACCTGTGGTATATACATACATACATACATACATACACATATACAGCATGGAATTCTACTCAGCAATTATAAACAATAATATTGCAGCTTTTGAAGGTAAATGGATGGTGATGGAAGAAATCATGCTGAGCGAAGGTGGCCAAACTCAGAGTCAAGGGTTGAATATTTTCCCTCATTTGTGGAGGCTAGAGCAAAATCCAGGCTTGGGTGAAAGGTTATCAGACTCATGTGTTAGACCCAGCAAAGGCATAGCAACACATAGATATGGGGGGGCAGGTGGGGAGGACGAGAGAGGAAGGACAGGGAGGGATCTAGGGAGACAATCAACAATGTAGCCAGTCTTTAGCCCATTGAGAATACAAATAATACTTATGTAATCATTTAATTATGAAAAATTCACAATCTAAGCATTTATATTGCTTGTAGGGGCAAAATGTAGAAGAATCAAGAGACTGGGGTATGGGCAATATGGGGATAATTCTGGTTTAAGAACAAATGCCTGTCATATTGTTACCTTACATGCATTTATGATTGTCCAATAACTCAACTCCTTAATAAAAAAATTTTTTTAAAGAGAGAAGGACAGTGAGAGAGAGAGATACAGAGAGAATCAATTTTTATTGAGTTTTTCACATGGCTTTTGTTGCTCTGACACTTCGTTGTGTACGTGGGTTGCTGGGGTTTGAACCTGTGTACGTGGGCATGCCAGGCAAGCGCCGTAACCACTGAGCCACTGCTCAGGTCCCAATAAAATTTTTTAAAAAAGAGAGCAGTCTATAAGTTGAAATACTACACATACACAGTCAGTTTGGGAATTCTAAGTTCTTTTATTCTTCAAATATTACCACTCTCTTAAAAAACCTGGGCTTTTAAGTTGGACTTCCAGGGTTTAAATCATTTATTTGGTCACAAATCATTTAACTTCCGTAAGTTTTAGTTTCCTCTTTTGTAAAAAGAGATAATAGCATTACATATTTCACAGGGGGATTGTGAGGGCAAATTGACAATCCATGAAAGTCCTCAGTACAGTGACTAACACATAACAAGCCTATAATAAATTTACATTATTATTATTATTATTGTTCTCTCTCAGTTCAAAACATTGGGTAGAATTAAACAGCTGAGATTTCAATCTTATATAACAAATCAATTGGTCCAACTCATGGAAACCCCAGTAGAATTCCTCCTTGGCTTCCCATCACTAGGCTTCAATATTGACAATAGCTTCCAGATGATTTGTGTCTCTGGTGTGAACTCAGAAGGATGGAATATCAGGTCACAGAATGTTTAAAATTCTCATACTTCTGTGCTTTGAAGAGAACCTGTTTTAGGAGCTGTGCCTCTGTAGCTTATGTAATAGGAGTCCTCTTTACTGAATCATGAGTTTACTGGTGGTTACATGATCTCCAGGTCTAGTGGAGAGGAATAGCTGTCCCCTAAAATCAATAATGACTTGCAATGACCTGTTTACTTTAACTTTAGTCCTTTTGGAATTCTGTAACCTTCAGCTAAAATGAACAGTTTTCAAACATATTCTTTTTGAAGGGCAAAGTCAAGAGGTTCTCCATCCCTGATTTTATTCTCAGGAACAAAGATAGGAATGTCAGAAACAATATAAATATATGTTCTTCAGGTTCTGACAATTTCAATTTGCAGAACATCTCACAGTGAGACTTTGGTTCATCTAATCCTGCATCCCCTTTCATCTGAGGCCCTTGTCATGAGGAAGGGACTCTTGTCACATTCTGCCTGGGCAGTCAGTTATAATTCTGAAATTCTATTTTCTAAATTGTTTATATTTTTGATACCAGGATTGAACACAGGGGTGCTTAACTACTGAGCCACATCCCCTGCCCTTTTTATTTTGAGACAGGGTCTTGCTGAGTTGCTTAGGATCTTGCTACATTACTGAAGCTGGCTTTGAACTCATGATCTTCCTGCCTTGGCCTCTGCAATTGCTGGGATTACAGTTATGCACCACCATGTTTGGCTAATTCTGCAATTCTTGATGTTAAATCATTTTATTTTTTTTTTAGTATGGTCTGTCCGGATCATGCATTTGGTACATATATATGTATATATATATATATGCTGTGTACACTAATGTAGAAAGTTCCCATGTTTAATCCCATAAAATTCTGTAATCTAGAGCATTAAACAAGCTCTTTTAATAACAACTACAGCTTCTTTAAGGCTTACTTAGTGCTCTGCGATGCTTCAAACATTTGTTTACTGGGCATAACAGCCTTCTTCAGACATTATCTTATTCCTTTTCTAAAGGTGAGGAAATCAAGGCACAGAGAAGGAAGAGATGAGTGTAAACTAGAGAAGTAGAGGAGTGAATGCAGACTCCTGGTTCCAGAACACAGCTTCCCAGCCTCTGGTTAGGCAGCCTCCAAGATAGCTCCAGTGATTCCTTCCGTTTGCCACTCATGCTCTTGAGTTGGGGTTGAGATTTTTTACTTCTAAAGAATAGGATACCACAGAAATCATGGGTTATCTCCTTTAGATCAGGTTCGAAAAACACTGCAGCGTTCATTTGTGCCTCTCTCTCTTGCTCCCTGTAGCTCACTGTGGGGGAAGCCAGCTGCCATGTAGTGAGGCTGCCTATAGAGAAGATTACAGGAGTCAGCTTGGACACAGATTTCCAAGGTGAGCCAAGAACTGCATGAGGAAGGGAGCAGGAGCAGATGCCACAGCCCCACTCTAGTCTTGAGATGCCTGCAACCTCAGGAAAGACCCAGAACGCTAGGCGCCTAGTGAAGCAGGTCTGGCTTCCTGAACTCCAGAAACCATGAATGACAGTTTATTTGTTTTATGTTTAATGTGTTAAATAGCAACACTACAGCCACAATTGTAGTGATAGGAGTTTCTGCATATTTGTTTTAAAACACCGTAAGATTTCCCAATTAGACATTGCATTTCTTAGGCTCATAGTGAGGACACTTAGTTATGTGTAGTGCCTATGTTGACTAAGCTGGTCTTTATTCATGTTCAAGAAAGATTATTTCTGTAACAGTTTGATGACGATTATATTTTTTAAATGTATTAAGTACATTTTAAAACTCTAAATTCATTCACTGAGTTCTGTTATTTATTTCCTATCTCAGAGAAACCATTTTTATGCTTACTTTACTGGAGATACATGGACAATGTTTAAGGCAGAGTGACCATGCCTCATGTATAGACTCTGAGTCTGGGGAGAATGAGGTATTCCCTACAGTGTGACCCCAGTAACCTTCCAAGCTGGTTCCTTCCGTGTCTCCTCCTTTTACTCTCTCTCTCTCACACACACTCTCTCTCTTCTTTCATGCTTTTTCTTTTTTGTTTGTTTTGTTTTGTTATGGTGGGAGTTGTTTGTATTTTTTTGTTTTCTTCTTCATTGTAAGGGGAGACTGAGAAAGAGAGAGAAAGAAATCCATCTGCAAGCTTCTTATCAATGGACACAAATGAATCTATTCTAAACAGAATTTTTTCCCTAGATTCCTGTGAAATAATCAAACTATTTCCATGTGGGTTCAGTAATATTTTGATATTTATGGGTGTAGATAGAAATACAAGAGACTATAACATGATCTTGTCCATCCAACAGGTATGTGTTTTAAGTTTGAGCATAGGAACACTTCTGCTATCAATAAAAATCTAAAAAGCTCTTTGAATCATTGCCCTGTTTTTTTCCTTAATTATTTGTCACAGTATCATGAGAGGATCCCATCAAACATATCTTTGAGGATTTGCTTTTCACAATTTTCACAGTTCAGGAAGGTCCCCCAGAACTCACAGCGTTTAGTGATTTGAGATTTTTGCCAACTAAGCTTTGTGTATAGGAGTGAGGCACATACCTAGCAAGCTGGCACCTGGTCGTTGATTTGACATCACTATCTTAACTTAGCTTCTTGTACCAGACATATTTTAGAGGGGAATTTCATACTAGAGTGGCATTTGCAAATTAGGTGATCTTAGAAATACAAGTAATGCAATTTTGTTGTTATTCTCTCATTTCTTCTAAAATTCCTTAGGCCTGCTTCATTTTTAGTTTGTCATCTAGAATTGATTTGTTTGTTGTTGTTGTTGTTGTTGTTGTTGTTGTTGTTATTTGCAAATACTTTCCTGCTCCTATTTTTTTTTTTTTTTTAGAGAGAGAGAGAGAATCAATTTTTATTGAGTTTTTCACATGGTTTCATTGCTCTGACACTTAGTTGTGTACGTGGGTGCTGGGGTTTGAACCCGTGTACTTGGGCATGCCAGGCAAGCGCCGTAACCACCAAGCCACCACCCAGCCCCCTGCTCATATTTTGTATGATGACGAAGCATGACTCAGATGTGTGTATATGCATGTGTACAAGCTTGAACATATTTTAATCAAGCTATATTTGGACAAGGCTTCGGTTTTCTACAGCCTTCCCATGTCCTTAAGTAACTTCATATTCAAAGTCTGTTGACCTTCCATCTCCTGCCAAAATTTCAAACACCATGAGACAGCAGTGGATGTCGTCCAGTGAGAGTTTTTAGGTTGGAGTTCTGAACCCTAGTGTTGTTTTTCAGGGTTCATATGGCAAGCAGGGATTGATAACGGCTAAAGGGTTTTGATAAATAAAACAAACAGCTTAAAAAAAAAAAACTCTTGATGTTTTGTAAGTGAACAGATAAGAGGTAACCATCATGTCCCTGAAAGAGAGCCAACCTACAAACAGCATTGCCTCTAGTTCTGATAGTGGGATCGTAGGGAGACATCCTCACCTTCTAGGAGAGTATCACCTCTGTCCCTTGCAATCCTCTCAAGTAGGATTGCAATTAGAAATTACACTTCAAACACCTACGCCGCCCCAGAAAGATAGTTACATTTTAAATCCTCCCTTTGGCAAGAATGGAGTTAAGATTAGATCCTTCTGGGCTTCTAAAACGATTAGACTAGACTCTGGACATCTTGTGGGCAGGAAATGGGTTTTTCCATCTCTGGAAATCACCACCACTAGAAATCACCGTGGCTGGTGCAGCCTATGCGCTCAACAGACCCTTAAAAGAGGAATGGGCACTGTGAAATGAGGAAGGGGGAAAAGAAATACACTTCAGGCAAAATGCTTTTGCCTTGCCTTATTCCTAATGTCAGATTCAGATAATCTTGGATTAGCTCAAGCAGTCCAATGTGGACGAATCTGGTTGCATGAATGCTATAGGTGCTGGGTAGTTAGAATACTGTTTTCTCTTGGCTTCTAAGGGCTCTGTGGCCTACGGTGAATAGAAGCATCTGATGAGGCTGACACTTGCTCCATGATCCCCATCATCTTGTATTCACCTGCTTACCCAGAAGAAGGAGTGGGGAGGCCCTAAATATGTGCAAATATTTATGCTTGCTTTTTTTAAAAAAATTAAAACATCCAAATCCACCCATGCTATACGTAGCTTCCTAGAATTGATTTCTCTTACTTTGTACTCTTTGACCTTCATCTCCCCATTTCTACCTCTCCCCAGCCTCTTACCACCATTCTACTCTCTGCTTCTATGAGTTTAACATTTTTAGATTCCACATGCAAGGAGATCATGCAGTACTTACCTTGCTGCATTTTCATTATTTCATCCATTGCTGTCACAAATTGAAGGATTACTTTCTTTTTATGAATAAATAAAATTCCATTGTAAGTACATTACATTTTCTTCATCCATTCATCCATCAATGGACGCTTAGATTGTTTACATATCTTGGCTATTATGAAGAATGCTATCAAGAATGTGGAGGTGCACATATCTCTTAGGGATACCAGTTCATTATCTTTGACTAGATACCCAGAAGTAGAATACTGGATCATCTATTTCTATTTTTTCATCTTTTTAAAGAATTTCTATACTGTTTTCCCTAATGGCTGTACTTATTTACATTCTCCACATTGTTTCCAAACTTCATCATCTCCTATATTTTAATAAAAATAATTCATACATCCAGGCATGATGTTGCATACCTGTAATCCCGGTGGTTTGGGAGGCAGAGACAGGAGGATTGCAAGTTCAAAGCCAACCTTAGCAAATGAGCAAGGCTCTAAGCAACTTAGAGAGGCCCTGTCTCAAAATAAAGTCTAGTATGGTCTGGGGATGTGGCTCGGTGGTTAAGGGCCTCTGGGTTCAGTCCCTGGTATAAAAAAAGAAAAAAAAATTCATACAGATGTGGGACAATACCTCACTGTGGTTTGATTTGCTCTTCTCTGATGATTAGTAATGTTGAGCATTGTTTCATATATCTATTGGCAGTTTGTATATTTTCTTGTTAGAAATGTTTATTCAGATTCTTTGCTCATTTTAAACTGTTGTTTTTTGCTATTGAGTTTTATAAGTCCTGATGTTTTATAATATCAGATATTAACACCTTTTCAGAGAAATGGTTGGCAAATATTTTCCCCATTTTAGTTTGCCTTCCAGTTTGTTAATTGTTTCCTTTACTTTGCAAAAAAAAAAAAATGTTAGTTTGATTGATACAGTCCTATTCACTTAGTTTTGCTTTTTTGGTATCTGTGATTTTGGTGTCACATCTAAAAAGTCAGCATCGAGGAGATTTTACACTATGTTTTCATCTAGGAGATTTACAGTTGATTTTTTTATATGATGTAAGACGATGGTACAATTTCATTCTTTTGCACGTGGGCATCCAGTTTTCCTGACACCATTTAAAGAAGAGACACCATTTCCCCACTGTGTGCTTGGGGTGCCCTTAGCTGAGATTAGATCACTGTATATAAGAGTATATTTCTGGGCTCTCTGCTCTGTTCCATTGGTCCATGCATCATCTTCTATGTCAGTGCCATTCAGCATTGATTACTGTAGCCTTATGGTATAGTTTGAAATCAGAGAATATGTTGCATACAGCTTTGTTTTTCCTTTTCAGGAGTGCTTTGGCTATTGGCCATCTTTTGTGATCTATGAATTTCAGGATTTTTTTTCTATCTATGTGAAGAATATTATTAGAATTTTGATAGGGAGTGCACTGAATCTGTAGATTGTGTTGGGGAATGTGGTCTTCTTTATAATATCAATTATTCTAGTCCATCCACACGGGATATCTTATTTATATGTATTCTTCAATTTCTTTCATCAGTGTCTTATGGTATAGTTTTCAGGATGTATCTTTCACCTCCTTGGGTAAATTTATTCCTAAGTATTTTATTCTTTTTGATGCTAGTATAAGTTGGATTATTTTAGAATTTCTTTTTCAGATAGCTCATTGGTAGTGTATAGAAACACAACTGATTGTAGTAATTTAGTTTTGTATCCTAAATTCATTTAATAGTGCTAATAGGTTTTTTGGTGGAGATTTTTGTTGTTGTTGTTTTTCTCTTTTTTTAAAAGAGAGAAGGACAGTGAGAAAGAGGGAGAGACAGAGAATCAATTTTTTTATTGAGTTTTTCACATGGCTCTCATTGTTCTGACACAGTTGTGTACATGGTGCTGGTGTTTGAACCCCTGTACTTGCGCATGCTGGGCAAGCGCTGTAACCGCTGAGCCTCCGCTCCAACCCCTTTGGTGGAGCTTTTAAGGTTTCCTTATATTTAAATTTTGTCATGAACAAAGACAGCTTAACTTCTTCCTTGCCAATTTGGGTGCCTTTTCTATTTTTTCTAGTCTAATTGCTCTGAATAAGACTTCCTGTACTACGATGAATAGATGTAGTGAGAGTGGGCATCCCTGTTCCATTCCTCATCCTGGAGGAAAAGCTTCCCGTTTCTCACCATTGTTGAATACATCTGCTTCACGCTCATCACATGTGGACTTCATTACATCAATGTACACTGTTTGCATACCTAATCTGTTTAGAGTTTATACTCCACTTCTTATTCTAGGATTGGTGTGAATGGATGGGTAAGTTGACCACAAAGCAAGGAAGATCAGGATCAGATTAATTCAAGTTGTCACATACCTACTTAGATGAAGGTTAATTTCTGAGTGATGCGGGCTGGAAAGGGTTGTTGCTGTGGGTCTTAGCACTTCCTCTCTAGTCCTGAACACACCAGCCCAAGTCTCACAATGGCACACTTCTTCCCTTGGAAAGCAATTGAACAGACCTCAGCTCTTGTTAGAATGTACCCCACAGGGTTTTATTCATACCCCCATACCAAAGAGCTGTTCAAAAATCTCCAAAGGAATTTCAGTAAATTTGTTCTTCCCCACTTCGTTGCATTTCAGTGATTTCTGTTTCAGTACCAGGGCAGCTGTCCTGCCGAGTCACCTCAGTTTCGTTTGGCTTCGGATGAAGCTGGAGTACAACATGAGGAAGCAGACTGAGATCTGGGAAGCAGATCATCTGCTTATGAAGTTGTTCCAGAGTTTTTGAAAACAAAATATGTAAAGGGCTATAAGCATTGAGTCAGCATAGGACTGGCTGGATTATTTTTAATCATTATGAAAGGGAATGTCCAGGAAGATCAGAAAGAAAGGAAATAACAAAGAAAGGAAACATGAAATCAATAAGGCAATTTTAATATTAGAAAAGGCATAAATATCCCCAGGTTTCAAAGATAACATAATATAGATTCACTTTTCAAACAGTGTAAGTCTAGTGGAACTTGACTACATTTCCAAGGTGGGAGCTTTGCTGTCATGAAAATAATGATCCCATTTCAAGGTGAAGGAGATCTGGCAGACCTTGAAGAAGGTTCACAAAGGTCAGTCTGGGAGTGGCTTATAGAATTTGTGGTATCATCCTGTTAGCCAGATCCAATCATTGGACCCACCCCAAACTGCAAGGGAAGTGAGCCCCTGAAGCATTCCCAAGTACCTAGGAAAAGGATAAGGGAGTAGAATTTTGTAAACACACAGAACCGTCTCTGTGACAACCCACCCTTTCTGTCTCCTTGTAATCATTCCATTCTTCTCAAATAACAGAACACACTCATTTCCCAAAAGAGACACTCAGAAGATGGCACCAGCTTTCCGAAAATCTGGGATCTCTGGCATAGATCTTGTCGATCTTTAACACTGCCACCTTGGGGACCAAGACTCCAGCACATGAACCTTGGATATGACAAAGCATATCCAAGCCATAGCAGTCTTTATAGAATAACGCAGTTAAAACAAAGTCACAAAGATGGGGGTTGCTAATCTAATAGGACTGGTGCCCTTTTAAGAAGAGGAAGAGATACCAGGGTTTCCTGCTCGTAGAGACAAGATCATCGGTGATATAGAGAGAAGACAGCACCTTGATCTTGGGCTTCTAGCCTCCAGTGTTATGAAAAAGTAAATTGCTGTTGTTTAATCACCTGGTTTGTGGTATTTTGTTATGGTAGCACTAGCGGACACACGGTCCTCTTCCCACTGTCTCAAATTCTTTCTTGAGGCGCCATTAGCTTTCTCTCCTTCATGTTCCTACCATAAGTGATTTAGCTGAATGGAAGGTGAATTAATGCATAAGCTTTAAGGTAACATGAAAAGTAACCTATTTCTTATTTTCCTCAGCTACAAAATAAGCGAGGTGACCCCATCTGTAACTTGGAGACACTATTATTTGAAGCTACATCCTGTAAGAATATACTTAGATGACCCCCTTTACAATCTGCATATTCAGACTCCCATCCTGTCCGAAGACCCATTTTCAAGGTCAACCGAAACAATTTCTTAGTTAATTTAAAAGATTCACATTTCAGCTGTTTTTCCCTTCTTTCACATTGTAAAATTATTCCAGAGTGACCTATGTGATATTATGGATTAAACTGACTTTTGTTTGTGGCAGTGGGAATCTAAGTCCTATTTATAACAAAGTTTCTTTAACAAAATATGTTCTAAGTCTCAAATAGTCTGTCCACAAGTGAATGTTTAGAAGACACTACTACTTATACCTTGGGAACTGCCTAAAAAGCAGTTGAATTTAAAAGAGCTGTAAATCCTGATGCTGTCTCTTTGGCAATATGCTTTAATGATCGCAAAACAAGTAGCTTGACCTACTTAAAATAAAAGGAGAAATTGAAATGCTGGCTGATCTTGTGGATCCAAACTCCAGTCTTAGAAAACTGGAAGATGAATGGGTTACTGCAGCATACCACCAAGCCAATGCCCGCTTGTAGGTAGAAAAGCAGGTCTAAGCTTTCTCATCCAATGGAACCTTCTGGAACGTCACTTAACAACAAATTAGACCATAAATAGGATATTCGGAAATTAAAGACTGAGCAGAAGGGCAAAAAGGACTTTGTCCAATTCACACTCAGCCTCTGCTCCACTTCTTATGTTGTGACCATACTGCGTGGCCTGCCTCTTTCTGTCTCCCAGATCCATTAGCAACCTGCTCAGCCAGCTGCTCACATTGCTGAGACCTTCCCCTCCTCCACTTTTTATTTCTGCAAGAAGTAAACCTGCCTCATCAGGCAGTGTGGGCTTAAGCACAGGTAAGCTGTATTCTCAGTGCTTCGCTTCACTCTTTCCCAATATTTTAGTAGAGTAGGAGATCAATAGAGAGAAGAAGAAAGATTGGCTAAAACAACCAAGCAAGGCATTTGCAACTTGAAGGAGCTTGGACTAAGGAGAAAAGCAGAGTACCAGATGCCTCCATGTAAATCATTCATTTATTCCCTCCCTGTCTTCACCTGTTTAAGCTTCTGATATGTGTAAGACACCCATTAGGAGCTTTAGTAAGCTGTAGAGTGGAATAAAATATGATTACTCTCCTTAGGGAACTGGCGTTCTTTGGACTCACTCCAAAAAAGTGGATGAAGTAAAGGCACTTACAAGGAATTCCGAGAAACTGCTGCTTCTGCTGGTCATGTTGGATGGACGGCCAGAGCACTGCCAGGAATATCCAAATAGCCATTGGGATAGTGTTACCTGGGGCACCAAGCACTCCAGGGCCATTACCACTTTGCCCTGATCTTTCCATTTCTCACCAACACATCCTAAGAAAAACCATGAGCAAAAGTATTTTTCCTGTGCACGTTTCCCTGTGTATACTTATTTTCACGTTTAGAACAACAGATTCTGTTTCCAGCAGCATTTAAGTGAATTTCACTTTTTTTTTCCTTACTAGGAAAGTAAAAAAAGTTTACATTTAGATAACAACTTGGTAATAGTTAGGAAGAAGCCAATCTAACCCTTATTGATTCCCCGTTGCCTCTCACCCATCCCTTGTTCTTCTCTAAAGTGTCAGAGAAGTCTGAGATTAAAAACCCAAATTGGACATTGAAAAATAAATGATAAATGAAAATCCTAATTAAAATCACTTTAAAACTATCTTTCTGAGTAAAAAGAAAATGTTTTAAAACAACAGCAATAAAACAATTTTAAAAATTGGCAAATCTATATTAAAGTAGAGAGTTTGTTCGTTCTTCAGTACTTTCTCTAGGTTGGTTCTGCCAAACAGCAAGTGGGGGAAGGGATCGTCCTTCCCCCTCTAATCCCTCTTTTATTCCCCAGACTCTCTCACACATTTATAATTCATTTTTAACAATGTTTTTTTATTAGTGTGTTATAGCTATGCCTAACAGTGGGGTTCATTTCAACATAATTACACAGGAATGAAATATAATTTGCTCCCTTTCAGGTCCTGGTGCTTCCTCTCTTCCTCTCTTCCTTCCTCCCTCAATTCCCCTTCCTCTACCTTCGTGTCTATTAATGAGATCAAGTCTCAAACTTAACTTCCACTGCCTCAGAAACATCTACCTGCAATCCTAAGAGGAACAACTCAAGTTTGCATGATGAATGGCTCCAAGATTTGGTGAGTTGATGGAACACCTTCCTGTCTGAAAGGCAGAACAGTGGAAGATGTATTGGGTCTCCTTCCTGGCCCTACCGGACAGCCTGAGCCCAGCTGCAGTGTGCTCCCAAGTACTTGGACAAAATTGGCACAATGGATTTAGTTTGCTGTGATTCACCTTTCTAATGATCCAAGGCAAGATGTCCCATCACTTAGACCTACTACAAAATGAAACAGGCTTGGTTCTGGAGTTGGAACAACCTGGATTCTCACGCTCCTGGTTCTTCCACCTATCACAGCATTGTGACCTTGAGCCAGAGACTTATCTTTTTGGAGTCCCCCTTTATCCTCTGTAATATAATAGCCTGGGGCTAGAGGGGTGGCTCAGCAGTTACAGGGCTTGCCTGGCATGTGCAAGGATTCGGGTTCAAATCCCAGCACCATGTACACGACAAAGTGTCAGGCCAATGAAAACCACAGGAGAAACTAAATAAAATTGATTCTCTCTCTCTCAGTGTCCATCTCTTAAAAAGAAAAGGATAACATGAGCCTCAAAGTAGAGGATCACAATGTGATGGCACATGTGACATGCCATGTCTACAACTGGATCACAGTAATCTTGAATAAATTTACCATTGATCTCTGTTAGGCCTATTTGGTCTTTTAACAGGTTACTGCAATTTTGTTTTTAACTTAGGTGTCTTTTTCAGATAAAGATCTTTTTCTTAAATGGAATGATTTAGTCTTCAATAAAGATCTAACATAAGCTCTTTTTAAATAGAATTGTATCCATAGCCTTTTTAATGTATTGTTTTCATGTGCTTTGCAAAATTCACGTACGTGTGCACTTTTTATAAAAATTTTATGAAATTATAATAAAAGATCACTTTCTGTATTGCTATACAAATAAGTCTTTTTTTTTTTAAGGGAGAAAGACAGTGAGAGAGGGAGAGAATTAATTTTATTTAGTTTTGCATGTGGTTTTTGCTGCTCGGACACTTGGTTGTGGGGGTTTGAACCTGGGTACTTGCACATGCCATGCAAGTGCCATAACCGCTGAGCCACTGCTTCAGCCCCTATGCAATAAGTTTTAGCAACCACTTTCTGTGAAGGACCAGATTGCAAATGTTTTAGGGTCTGTGACCACGTGTCTTCTGTTGCAGTTACTCAGTTCTGCACTGCGAGAGCAGCCATAGACAATGCAAAGCAATGGGCACTCTGCATTCCAATAAAACTTTATTTATGGATGTGCAAATTGCTTTTCTTTCTTTCTTTTTTTTTTTTGTTTTAGAATCAATTTTTATTTGGTTTTTCACGTGATTGTCATTGCTCTAGCACTTAGTTGTATGTGGTTCTGGGGTTTGAATCCGTGTCCTCATGCATGCCAGGCAAGCACTGTAATTGCTGAGCCACTGCTCCAGCCCCGCAAATCTGCTTTTCATATACTTCTCATATGACATGGTTTTTCTGATTCTTTTTAACCATTAAAAATATATTAATGGGGCTGGAGCAGTGGCTCGGCAGTTACAGTGCTTACCTGGCATACACAAGCACACGGGTTCAAACCCCAGCACCACATACACAACTAAGTGTCAGAGCAATGAAAGCCATGTGAAAAACTCAATAAAATTTGATTCTGTCTCTCTCTCTCTCTTACTGTCCTCCTCTCTTTAAAAAAAATATTAAAAAGGTGTAATGTCATACAACCTAAGGCATTTGTAGAGACGTATTGGGAAGGATGGGGGGGCAGGGATAAGGGTGTGTAATTGGGGAAGGGTCTTGGGGGTAAACCTAATTTTCAGAATTTATATATATATATATTATATTATTTCGTTAGAAGCTTGTCTGAATGTTCAACAAATAAATTTCTGAAAAAATTTAAAAAAGAAAAAATATATATATTTAAAAAATGTTCTTAGCTTCCAGGCTATTAAAACAGGGGAATGACACTTTTGGTCTGTGAGCGATCAATTGCTAATCCCTATTGTGCAATAAAAAATGTATAGAAAAATGTCTGGTGTATTAGGAGAGTTGTTAAATCAATCAGGAAAGCATATAAAACAGTTTTGCATGAAACAGAATTGTGTTAATCTTGAACTTCATCTAAACAAATGTAATTTTATTGATATAAAAAATGACTTACTAAAGGAATAATTCCATGACAATATTAAATAACAAGACTAAAAGCATTTTTTTTCATGAAAGAGGGACAATGAGAGAGAGGGAAAGAGAGAATCAATTTTATTTAGTTTTTCATGTGACTTTCATTGCTCCAACACTTCATTGTGTACATGGTCCTAGGGTATAAACACACATCCTCGCATATGCCAGGCAAGTGCTGTAACCACTGAGCCACTTCTCCAGCCCAAAACACAAACCTTTTGAATGATTCCTGAATATAAATTTTGTAGCTTATCAGTAGATGTGTTAAACATTATGAATATTTCAAACTTTTTAACATTTATTCATATTTTTTATTTCTGAAAGATGAATAATTTCAAAATCACCAAATGTTACAATATTTTCTTAACATTCATAGTGAAAGGAAAAGATAAATATAATTTACACATAAATATATATGGAAATATCAATAACATAGCATAGCTACTCCCTTTCACACTTAAAATAGCTTACCAAAACCTCAATATACACAATATTTAAACACTATCATATAGCTTTAAATTTTTTTTCTTAACGGCAGGTCTTCAAGAGATAAAAAGTATTTAAATGAAGCAAAATGTGAAACTCCATTTAATGAACTCTGTATGTTTTATAATCAAACGTTTAAAATGGTAATTTTCATCTCATTTTAGTTTTTAAATATAGCACATAAGAGCTACATTCTTTTCACCAATAACATACTTAGTAATGACAGAAAGAATGCCTTTTTATTATCTGAAAATGACCCTTCTCATTAATATGGAATCAAATAAAGACATAGAGAAAAGAGTTGAAACCTTTCGTAATAGTTTCCACCAACAATAAGTTAAAACATAAAGGGAAAATGTCAAAACTACCTTTAGCGTTTTCAGTACACCAACATCATTACTTCAAAAGCCCTGGATATAGAGATATACTGGACATAAAGAAAGCTGAAAAAAATAAATCATGCTTTATTAGAAAGCATGATGTCATCTTTTGAAACACCCTTTATAATATATGCATACACCTGAAGACCTTCACTATCCAGTCAAAAAAAGTAATGCCATTTCACTAAAACGTGAATTTGAAACTCTTTTCAAAATTGTTGAATGGTTTTTATAAAAACTAAGCAATTTCCGTAGGAAAAAAATCTGCCAATTAATATATCTTCATTTTGAGAAAAAAGGTATTTTCCTCTGAAAGTAATGAAAGGCAGTCCCCAGCTTTATGAAAATCCTTTGCTTATACAAGTGAGAAGAACCTACTGTGCTCCTAGACTTTTCACTAGCACAGTCTGAAATCGTGTTGAAACTTACTCAAATGTTCCATTCACGAGGAAGCTTTGGTGAGCAGAACTGGACATGCTAAACAACTTCCGTCCCCCTAAATGTGTTTGGCCAAAGGGACTTTTCAATGACAGTGCTCTTCAGTCCTGTAATCTCACCTAGTGTGCTCTTTTTCCAACCACATATTCACAAATATTTGAATCTATACTTAAACTCAATATCATTTAATGGTGGTAAAATGCCCAAGCCCGCACGGGACTGGTCCAAAGGGGGACATTTAACATGGCTGTCCCTAAACTCCATTTCAAAATATGAAAGCATCAGAATCAGAAATTGCTTAATTTCTTGGACAGCAAATAATCTTCCAGGGCATATGGTAGCTCCTGATCCAAAGGGCATGTAGTAATACTTCAACTTCACGCCATTGCTGTAGAAGGTGGTCTTTGTCTTCCTATTTTCATCAAGATAGCGATCATATTTATAAGTCTGCAATAAAAATACAAAGAATACAAAACCATAAGCTTATCTCTTTCTTGGCCTGGAGACTCAAAGAAAATTTTCTTTATTATTCCAATCCACTAGTAATTTAGCAAACACCCTACTCATGGAAAGAACTAAGGGACAGGAATTTAATGAGAACTGATGGACTAAGAAAGCTTTATGATGCCATCAATCCTGCCTGGTGACTAGCTTCTCAGACATAATTATCAAGAATTGTCAACGTGCTAACCTTCAATTTCATGGATTTAAGACAAAGTACAATTTAAGAAAAATAAAAAGCAACGGAGCAACTTTATTATCACGAGTGCAAATGTAATCTAGCAGAGATTATGGGATGACAAATATCAGGAAAAAATCAGAAATTCAGGCCACCATCCAAATTTTACAAAACAAATGATTATTTAATATAACAAAAAGTACAGCCCCTATGGCTACCGTGATGAAGTTGTTAATAACTTATTATTTAGATCTGGATGGCTACCACCTGGATACTGAACTTTGATGAAGAGTCACTTACCAAAGGGTCTGGGTAGATTTCTGGGTCTAAATGCATTAACTGTGGGTAAAGAGCAATGATGTCATCCTTTCGGATGTTATAGGAACCTTCCTCCAGGTGCAAAGTGAAATCCTCCTTAGCTGTCCGGATGTTCAGGGAGGCACTGGAAAGCCTCAGAGCTTCCTTGATGATGCTATCTAAATATTTTAAAAGAAAGAAGGAGGAGGAAAAAAGGAAGAAAGGAAAGGGGGATGGAAGAGAGAGAACAACTTAAGTATTTGAAGCCCATAGAATACAGAGTTGGAAATACTTCTAACCACCTACAACATGAAGACGAACAGATAGAAACTTCCCAAGCTTGCTTTCTGTCTCCATTGTGCTATTATCAATGATCCAGTTGTATCTGAATGTATTTTTAATCTGATCATCTGAGTTAATAATTTTTATAAAGATACAGTTCTCTTGGTCCTCAATGGGACTACACTTTCATCATTTTATAGAAAATTTATCTTACGTGACACTAAACAGCTAATGAACTGGAAAAATTAACTAGTTTTATGTGAATTATTGTTTACTACTTTTGAGATTTAAGATACTGATATGAATTTATATAGAAATGTTTTTCTAGGTGTTTCTTGCAGCTTTAATTTGGTACTTACAAGCATCTTTTTTTTTTAGTCCATACACTATTTAATGGGGTATGGTGATGCTCTGTTGATGGGTGGAGGCATCAAAGTGACAGAAAGAACCACCTTGAGAACAGCCAAAATACAGAGATCTCAGGAAAGGTCCAGCCTGGCCTTCCTGCCTCTCCTTCTGCCTGACATGTTTTATGGGTTCATCACATGATTGTGTATATAATCACAGAAGATCAGCTCTTTACAAATGAGAAAAGGAAGGCTCCCAAAAGAGAAGAGACATGTTCAAACCTCCCAGGTTGGGCAGTGTTCAATCTAGAAACTAAGCTTGTATTCTGTTCCTTCTAATAAGATACACTGCTCCTGAAAAGCATATCTGGTTTCTTTCCTTTAATTAAAAGCATCTTAAAAGATATTTCTTACTATAAATACATAGCATCTTTGTATTTCTATAAAATATAGAAAAAATGAAAAGAAGAAAAATCCAATAATGTTCAATCTCACCACCCAAACTAGTCAGTTAATTATGGTTTCTAAATGGTACTTTTCCCCTTTATTTCATGAAAGTGAGGGACATGCTTCCTTTAGCTGTAATATTAGTGGTAAATGGAATAACAAGATGGACAGATTATAAGGTGGTGGTTGAGGGTATAACACCAGGAGTCACCCATTAGTGCTGCCATTCAATGCCTCCATCTTTCAACCCGAGCCAGGCTCAGCTCTAATGTCAGTTTCCTCTCTTGGTATACACAAGCAACAATAGTCCCTAGTTATAGGATTGTCGTGAGGATTAAAAGAGGCAAGTCATACGAAATACTTGACATACTGTCTAGAACTCAGTTAAGTGCATAATATATGTTGATCATAATAAACCACACAAAAAAAGAAATGCGGAGTAGCAGACACACCTAATACTGGCAGGTCATTTAGTTGCATTTGATTCAAACCAATAGGATTGCCTTCAAAACTGAGTTTTTGTCCAGCATTCTCCAGGGCTGTATTCACTTCTTCAGTAGCTGCCTTCATTGCTTCCGGATTCCTATTGAAAATTAAGATAAAATAAAGATACAAGAAAATAATTTTTCTATACTTAGAGATGTGCATGCAAATGGATTTTTTAAAATAAGGTGATCAAGGTACCAGGCAAGGTAGAAAAGGGATAGTCCCATTAATTTGTACTGCATTTATAATTATGTTTATGCCCTAGGATATTGGCAAGGATTGTGCCTTACAATGACCTTGCTACATAGAAGTAAATCTTGGGTCATCCCTCTATAAGCAAATAATTTAATAAAGATTAGACAGTCAAATTGGTTATAAACATAGTAATTTAGAAGAAAAATTGCACCTAGGATAACAATTACAGAGTTTGGGCTAAATTCCAGATGAAAATTTGAATTTACCCTTAAAATCCATACCATGATTTGAGGATTTTCATTTATATTGTAAATTTGGATTGTGAAATGAAAGCTATTTGATTTCGGTGTATGGAAGTTTGTTGGAGCCTCAGTGATCTTATGGATCTGTTACACACTTCAAGTGAAGCAAGTCTCAGAAATGTTGACTGCAACGTACTTGCATGACGATCATACTGTATGGTTTCAGTTACGTAGATGATATTAAATTGGTATTGCATGCTTGCTGTAAATATGTGAATTTATTCTGGTCAAATAATAAGTCAACAAAATAAAACATAGCCATGTAAGTCACTAATCATTTTAGTATAGTTTTATGATGAAGACTGCACTCACTGGGGGATGGAGCAGTAGCTCGGTGGTTACGGCGCTTGCCCAGCATGCACAAGTACACGGGTTCAAACCCCAGCACCCACGTACCCAACTAAGTGTCGGAGCAATGAATGCCACGTGAAAAACCTAATTAAAACTTGATTCTCTCTGTCTCTCTGTCTCTCGCTGTCCTTCTCTCTTAAAAAAAAAAAAAGCCTGCCCTCCCTGACTTATGTTACTGTTATGAGGACCAGTGTGGTGTTAACAGCAAGGGCTCTGGGTCAATGGCCTGAATTGACCCAGGGACAGCCCATCTGAGGTCTGTGGCTTCAGTGACATCCCTTTCTCTGTTTCTACAAAATGCTGTTTATGCTTTTCTGAATATTGAATGAGCTGGTATGTGTTAAACGCTTTCAAGCATAAGTTATATTCTTGATTGGTAGCATGAGAAAGTACTAAGAATCTTCTCTTTTTTCTAAAGTTAAAATGGTTAAACTTGTGCTTTCTCAGAATAAGGAAATTAATAGATAAGTTGCTAGTCACCTAATCATTTGAAATAAACTCCAGAAAGTGGCTGGAATGGTGTTTGCTTGTGATGCCCAGAGGACAGCGAGGTGGGTCTTGGCCTTCTCCATGTCGTCGAAGGTGGAGAGTGTGTCATTGAGAAACATGCGCAGGCGGATCAGCTCTGAGACCTGGTGCCTTCTTTGGAGGTTCTCATGCCTCAATCCCTTGGCCAGTCTTTCCCGGGCTTGGTGAGCAGTCTTGAATACATGAATGGGGAGGCCTGCTACCAGGGCCGGAAAGACTTTGTCAAATTGCTTGAAGTTGTCAAGGTTGTTTAGAATAAGGGCTTTTTGTGCGTCTTGCCTTGTAAGATCTCTGCCAAAAATAGTTAAATACCCAGCTTCAAACATCACTCGGTAGCAGAAGGAGTACATCCCTTCCGTCACCCATGCGGTGCTCTTTGATTTAAGAAGGATGGGAGGTCTCAGGACAAGTTGGAGGTTTTCCATCATGGCTTCTGAGAGGGAATCCAGAGCATCACCTTGCAGGGTTTTGATGAAAGTGTTGTTTATGTTTTCAGTGGTATTTCCATCACTTGGATCAATGCTTCTGTGCCCAAAAGCCTGAAAACAAATAAAATGTGTGAAAAAAGTAAACTTGACCTAGGGCTAGTAAATGACTTGAAAATAGATTGGATGGTTTCATTCACTGCTTGGCTTCACCACATACAATTTCATAGCACTTCCCAAAGCAATAGCTAAATCATGCTTTGCCTGGAAGGCCAAGTTTAAATCTCAGCTCCTCAGTGAAAGTTCCCCAGACCACCCCTGTCATCTAGTTCTTATGGCTTTTGCCACTGCACTTATTTGTATACCAATTTCATACTAATCAATAATGCTTTTGCTTATTTATTCTTTGTTATATTCTTTGTAGGTACAGTTTAACCACACATCAAACTCCTTAGTGGCAAAGACTATGTCTAATATTTTTTTTCTTTCTTTCTTTTTTTTGTTGGGGTGGGGGAATACTGGGGATTGAACCCAGTGGCACTTAAACATTGAGCCACATTTCCAGCCCTTTTTATATTTTATTTTGAGCCAAGATCTCACTAACTTGTTTTTGGCCTAAGTTGCTGAGGCTGGCTTTGAACTTGTGATCCTCCTGCCTCAACCTCCTGAGTCTCTGGGATTATAGGCAAGTGTCACTGTGCCCAGCTATGTCTAATATTTCTTTACAGAAAGTCAGTAAGTAAGTATTGATTTTTTTCCTCTATAACAGAGTTTCTTAGTTAACATCTAAATGATGCTTAAATATCTGTTGGATTTCTTGACAAAATTGAACGTTTGTGTGGTGTGAATGTGGTGAAACAACTGTTGGATATTGTTTTCCACCTCATGAACTTTACATGTTGTGTAGACATCATTGATATGATCAGTTTGTACCTGTCTTATTGATACGGTGCCATCTGCCTCAGTAAAACATTTAATTTTTATTTCACCCTCATTAACTAGTTAACAAATGACAGATATACACCTAGTTCGAGTTTTGAATAATTATTAATAAATAAGGCTATATCTAATTTGATTTATTATTTCTAAGAATCTACACAATAGGGTAACGCTCTAATATCTCTATCCAACAATCTAAAAACATCAAAATTACTAAACAGAATGATATATATTAACAAATGGGAAACAAACAGAATGCTGTATAAATGTAAAACACGTTACCTTCGCGGAAGTAGTGAAGTGAAATTTTTTCCAGTCAAAATATTTTCCATGGCACAACACCTTATGGTACGATAAGGAATTTGTAATGAAGTGGACGTATTTTCCCATTAGTTTACAGGTAAAAACTTGACCGTGTTTCCTTTGATTTGCCCTGAGGAACTCAAGAGGATTGGCCCCAAATTTCACAGCACATCCCAGGTATGGAATCAACCCATTCTCCAGAGGTGGTTCACCCATTCGCCTGTAAAACACAAATGTATGATAGATATGGAAAATTATATATATTTTTGTATACCACGTTTTAGAATTTCTACCACTGACTTCGAACTTCAAAATTCCGCAGTTTATAGATTCTCTTTTATTGATGGGGCCCTGCCCCTTCACTAAAATAGGAGATTTTTTTTTAATGTAGTCACATGATATGTTGGTGAAAATGATTACTCAATTAATTCGTCTAATTTCTCAATTGTGAAATGAGGTTATTGTAAAATGAAGATGGATAAAGTAGACATTGACAGGATCATCAACTATAATGTGATGCTCTTTCATGCTACCTTAAATGTTTTTATTAGAAAATATGAACATTTAATTTCCAACATAACCTACTACCCCTCTTCAGAGGATAACAGAATGTGAAGTGGTTATTTTCTTAGTGTGAAGGTAAGTTAAGTTAATTGAAACTAGAACTTATCAGACCTAGATTAAAGCATCTTGAAGGAGGAAGAAACTTGCAGAAGGAAGACAATACATACTTAGCAGTCCACAGAGCTGAGGGTCCGCCGGAGGGTGTCCTCTTTGTGAGACTGAGATAATAGAAAGCAGGCACATGCCCTCCCCCCACCACTCTTC
>PVKS010032985.1:0-22110 GCA_004027875.1 Aplodontia rufa | reverse complement strand
GTGATGGGGAAGATGGGGGAACCATTCCAGAAGCCGATGTTATTCCTACACTAGATACCCATTTAACACATGAGTTCTTCTGGGGGAAACTGCAATAGATGAAACCCATAGTAGCTTATCTATGCATTAGCATTACCCCTGGTTATCAGAGTTTATACACATTGATTGCTACAGTTTTGACAATGTTTCCCCCTCATCTGTATCCTGTATCGCAATATACTTCTAATAAATGTGGAAAAAAAAAAGGAAAAAGAGGATAGTGACAGGAAAGCAAAGAAAGAAGTTTTGGGAGGATTTCATATTCTGGTTTTTTTGGCTGGGTACTGATTACAGTGCTCATTTTGAAAAGTTCATTAAAGACATATATTTACAATTTGCAGTTTTCCCTATGCATACTTACAACAATGAAATCTACATTAAAAACCTTGACTGTTAAAAAAAAAAAAGTAAGGATGAACCTACTATATGATCCTGCTATTCCTCTTCTGGGTATTTTTCCAAGGGATTTAGAATAAGCACATTACAGTGACACAGCGAAACTGATGTTCATAGCAGCTCCATTTACAATAGGTAAATTATGGAAACAACCCAGATGTCCCTTAGTGGATAAATGGATCCAAAAACTGTGGTACATATATACCATGGAATTTTACACAGCAATTAGAAACAATGATATTGCAGCCTTTGAAGGTAAATGGATAGCTATGGAAGAAATTATGCTGAGTGAAATCAGCATAACCCAGAGAACCAAGGGTCAAATGTCTTCACTCATCTGTGGAGGCTGGAGCTAGACTCTGGCCATTGAGAAAGGATGTCTAGTATCATGTTTTAAATCCAGATAAGGTGTAATGTCATACAACCTAATACATTTTTAGAGATGTTTTGGGCAGGGGAGGGGAGGGATAAGGGTGGGTAATTGGGGGTCTCTTGGGGGAAAATCTAATTTTCAGAATCTATATATACATTATAGTATTTCGTTAGAAGCTTGTGTGATTGTTCAACAAATAAATTTCTGAATAAAAAAATTTTTTTAAAAAGCTGGTTCCTCTACAATAATTATTTGGCCCCACACACGCAACTCAAACAAACTCCTAAAAACTTGCCCATATCCGCTGAATATAACAATTTCATGATCAGCTATTTGAAAAAATACAACCACCATAAGAACATCACTCCTAAATTCAATAAAAATATATCCCAAAGAAATAAAAACTTGGAAACTGAGCAGGGATACAAAAGAGGAGAGTTCCCTTAACTCCTCTCCTCTAAATCTAAACTATATATTTTCTATATATTGGCATGTTATTTTAAAAGACTTGTCCCTGCACCTCTCAAAGACAAATCCCTCTATTCATGCTCTGGCTATTCTTCAGCCTCACTTTTCAAGGACATAATTTATTCTGATATCCCTCTGCCCTCTTACATCACCAGTCTCCCCCTTGCTAGCAAATCATTCACACTGGCATATAAAAATATTTTATTATTTTGAATATTTAAAATAGCCTCAAGTATATATTTAATTTCAGTCTCAACTTCCATCATCTGTTTCTCTACTCCTCTTCACAATAAAAATAAAAATAAAAAATCTCAAGAGTTGTTCACACATAATAACTTCTCTTCTTTACCTCTCTTTTAATCCTCAACACCTATTAACTTGGATCCTGGTCTTACTACTCATATTCTTCTTAAGGTCACAAAGGTCACCTAAACTAATAGAGATTTCTTTCTTTTTAATTTACTGTAACGTTCATTAATATTCAAATGTTGTCCATCCTCTCTTTAATGAATTCCAGTGGAGAAGATTGGGCCAATTCTGGGTAAAAACTACAGGGGAGGAGAGATACTGGGTTGAGAAAGAGCATATGACAAGAAGGTAGATCAAGAAATAGCTAAGTCCCAGGGAACTACAAGAAAGCTGAATTGATGACTGTCTTAGCAGAGGATGCAATAACAAAATACCATGAAATATTTAATTTGTACAGTTATGAAGACTAAGAAATCAGAATGTGGGGTGCTAGCATGTCTGTGTTCTAGTGAGGGTCCCTTCGTGGCTTGCAAAAGCTGGCATCATGATATAATCTAAAACGACCTCATCTAAACCTAATCACTTTCCAAAGGTCCCACCTCTTCTACTGTTGTATCACCATTTCTGGAACCACATTGGGGGTTAGGGTTTCAACATATGCATGAAGTGGGTATAAACACTGAATTCATAGCAATGTCTGAAGGCAGTCTCTACACCTTCAAGTGAGTAAATCACAGTATCTTCGCCAAGAAACCTTTCACTATATCACTAGCCAATGATGTCCTTCAGTTTTCAAATACCTGCAGACCATCTATGGATCAAAGAAAGTCATTTTCCTAAAATAGTGTTCTTATCTGAATGATAGCCTGTGTGTAATGTCACCTTTTTTATCAGTCTAGTACATTTTAGACTGACCTGAAAGGGAGGGATGGGAGAATGTATTTCTTAACACCATGAACAGTGGTGGTGCTATGGAAGAGAAAACCCAGCAAGAACACTTGAGTGTCACTGGACAGCAATGAAATGCTACACCAGCTCACACACTACTTAAAATACTCTTAATTCTGTGAAACTATCCTCTCTTGATTTTCCTCCTACCTTACTGGTAGTGACCTAATATTATATAAGGTTTAGAAGTTAGCTGACCTAAGTATAGGTCTTTAGGCTTTCTTGAATTTCTATTGGTTAGTGGTAAAATCAGTTTTAATTTGCCTATTATTGATTTAATTCTATATGTTTTCAAGTGTTCTCCATTTATCCAGCTTAGGTTTCTTTTGAAATAGCTGAGATCTTCACCTCCATCTACCTTGGAACACTCTGATGATTGTTTTTATATAAGAGGAAGGGGAAGTTATTATATATGTATAGAAACCTTGTTATTGAGCATCTAATACACAATAACTTAACCACATTATCAACCAGATTCTATTATCCTTCACTACTTCTCTCAGAATTTATGGTGTCTTAAATGTTCCCATGTCAGAATGCCAAACAAATTTGTCTACCTACCTTCCTCCTCCCTCCCCCAAACCACCCTCTCCATCTTTCTCTTTCTCTCTCTCTCTCTCTCTCTCTCTCCATATGAGTGAGGTGTCTATACACAGAGATTTATTAAACATTTTCTATAGCAGAAATTACTAATGCTTGCTCGGAGTTAGTCAATTAAATGATAAAACATGACCCCTGCAAATGATAACTGTATGGTTCTCTGCCTATGGTATCATATAATACAATTTTCAAAATATGAAGGCAGCACTACCACCATTGAGATAAGGTTAAAAATAAGTCCTTCCCTGATTTCTAGGTTGGCATCCATTACCAGCTTCCCATTACAATTGTAGCAGAGCCTGCCAAAGTAAAGGAAATATATTAACTGAGAGCTGGACTTGCTTAGACCAGTTTGTTATGCCAAGAGTGACTTTGTTCATTGTGTAGATAGATAAGGAGATAGAGGAACAGGAATATTCTAAAGTATGCATGCCCTAAAGAAAGACTATGAGAAGTTCATTGTGGATATAGGAGGATGGGACAAATTAGGAGAGAAATATCACTTGTCTATTCTCTTTGGCTTGTCACATCTATGTGACTTCAATTTAAATCACCATTGTCAAGTTAGAATATATTTACTCTTAAGTGTGACCATTTCTAATTAACTCATGTGTTTGTGTAATTATTTTCTATTTTTATCCATGAAAATAAAGGCATTAATAAAATGATATAAGGGACTGGAGCAGTGGCTCAGCGGTTACAGCACTTGCCCGGCATGTGCGAGTATGTGAGTTCAAACTCCAGCACCACGTACAATATGAAGTCTTGGATAACAAAAGCTGCATGGAAACCTAAATAAAAATTGTTTCTCTCTTTCTCTCACACTGTCCCTCTCTCTTAAGAAAAAAAGATATGATATATAAATACAGGTGTGTAGGTGTGTGTGTGTGTGCGCGCGCACGTCCCTCTCTCTTTTAAAAAAAAGATATGATATATAAATACAGGTGTGTGTGTGTGTGTGTGTGTGTGTGTGTGTGTGTGTGAATACAGACATAAAAAACAGAGACATACAAAGGCCCATGAGGTTTTTCTAAATAGTTTCCAACCAGTTCAAATGTCACTACAACAACTTTGGGAAAAGAAACCTGTCTCAAAATTCAGGAGGTTGGCTTCCCCATGACTGTGTTCATAGAGTCAGTACTTCCTATTATTTTTAATAGTCATGAAAGGGGTTCTAACTGTTAAGATCTAGGCATAACACACTAGAAAAACACCAGAGTTGAAAGAATAAGGAGTTTGAGTCTTGAATCTTTACCTACAATAATATTAGCCATTTAACCTCCTTGGGTCATTCTTTGTAAAATAGGGGGGCTTTATATTTAGATGTCTTTAGTTAAGCATCATTTCTGTGCTAATATTCAATAATTTAGAAGTTTAATATTGAAGAATTACATTTAAATATGCTCTATAATTATAAAACAAAATATAAATGCTATATGTTTATCTTTACAAGTTATAACAAACTATATGATTTATAGAAATTGAAATTCAACCTAAGTTTTCAGGAAGATAGGCATTATTATATGCATTTCTATAACGAGTAAATTGAGATAATTTGCAAATGTATTATGGCATTGTGGACTGGATTCTGGAGTTTAAAAACACAAATTAATAAAAAAAAACCTAGTGATATTGCAGCAAAATGTTGTTAGTTAACAGTACTATACCAGCGATAAGGTTTTGAAAAATGCATCAGGATAATAAGGTAACATGTTATCATTAGGGGAAGTTGGGTGAAGGATATACAGCAATTCTTTGCACTCTCTGTGAATTTTCTGTAAATGTAAAAAAATTACAAATAAATATTTTAAATAAAGTTATTATGCTACAGCTTTAGAATGCAAACCTGTACACACACACATACACACACACACCACAGAAGTGAAGAAAAGGGACAATCTACACCAAATTGGAGAAAGAAGGAATGCAAGGAAATCATATACATCAAAATACCATATTTTTAACACTACACAAAAGCAAGAGGACAGAACCTATCTGTGTTTAAAATGCTAGAAAACTTAGGGATAGAAGGAACTTACCTCAAGATAGTAAATGCCATACATGACAAATCCAAGGCCATATTATTCTGAATGGAGAAAAACTGAAAGCATTTTTTCTAAAACCATGAATAAGGCAAGTATGCTGACTTTTACCAATCCTTCTCAACATAGCCAGAGCATATTGCAAAAGAAGGAAATTAAAGGGGTATGAATCGGCAAAGAAGAGCTTAAATTATTGTTATTTGCCAATGACATGATTATATTTAGATGATGCAAATATCCTCTATCAGAAGACCTCTAGAGCTCATTAATGAATTCATCAAGGTAGTAGGATACAAAATCAACATTTACAAATCAATCTCATTCCTTTCTGCCAATGATGAACTTACTGAGAAAAAAATTAGAAAACTACCCCATTCACAATAGCTTAAAAAGAAAACTTGGGAATCAATCTAACAAAATAGGTGAAGGACCTCTATAATAAAAACTATAGAACACTAAAGGAAGAAATTAAAGAATACCTTAGAAGATGGAAAGACCTTCCACGTTCTTGGATAGGGAGAATTAATATCAAAATGGCCACATTATCAAAAGTGCTATACAGATTCAATCCAATGCTCATCAAAATTCCAATGTCATTCTTTACAGAATTAGAAAAAAAAGAGAGTTATGAAATTTGTATGGAAAAATAAGAGAACCAGAATGCCAAAGTAATTGTCAGCAAGAAAAGCAAAGCTGGAGACATCACAATACTAGATTTCAAATTATACTAGACAGCTATAGTTTCAAACACAGCATGGTACTGGCACCAGACATACAGACCAATGTAATAGAATAGAAAACACAGAGACAAACCCACATAAATATAGTTACCTCATACTTAACAAAGTAGTCAAAGACATAAGTGGAGAAAATACAGTCTCTTTAACAAATGTTACTGGGAAAACTGGAAATCCACATGTAGTAGACTGAAACTCAATCCCTATCTCTCACTCTGCATAAAACTCAACTCAAGGTGGATCAAAGATCTAGGATTTAGACCAGACACCCTGCAACTACTAGAAGAAAATGTAGGCCCAACACTCCAACACATTGGATCAGGAACTGACTTCCTAAACAAAACCCCCAGAGCACAAGAAATAAAATTAAAAATCAATAAATGGATGGCTTCCTCACAAGGGAAACAATTAAGAGCATGAAGAGAGTACCTACAGAATGGGAAAAAATTCTTTGCTCCTGTACCTCAGACAGGGCACTGATATCCATGGTACACAAAGAACTCAAAAAACCTAACACACACACACACACACACACACACACACACACACACCCCAATAAGTAAATGGCCAAAAGAACTGAACAAATACTTTTCAGAAGAAGAAATGCAAATGGTCAACAAATGTATGAAAAAAATGTTCAACATCTTTATTAAAGAAATGCAAATTAAAACTGCACTGAGATTTTATCTCACTCCAATCAGAATGGCAACAATCAAGATTTTATCTCACTCCAATCAGAATGGCAAACAATACAAGCAACAATTAATGTTGGTGAGGTTGTGGGGAAATGGGTACACTTCTACTCTGTTGGTGGAGTTGCAAACTGTTACAATCACTATGGAGATTCCTCAAAAAACTAGGAATGGATTGACCATTTGACCCAGCTATCCAAGCCCTGCTCCATACATATCCAAAGGACCTAAAATTAGCATACAACAGTGATGCAGCCACATCAATGTTCATAGCAGCACAACTCACTATATCTAAGCTATAGAACCAACCAAGGTGCCCTTCAACCGATGAATGGATAAAGAAAATGTGGCATATACACATAATGGAGTATTAGCCATAAGGAGGAATTTACATTGTGTCATTTTTAGTCACATGGATGGAACTAAGGACACTGTGCTAAATGAATAAGCCAGTCTCAAAAAGCAAAGGTTGAATGTTCTTTCTGAATGTGGAAGCTAATCCAAAATAAAGAAAAGGACAGAGGAACAGAAAAGAGTGAAGGAAGTGAAGAAAGGAGGAATGAGACAGGGAAAGTTCCTGGAATTAATTAGGCTTAACTTTCTCATGTTCATATATGAACATATCATATGAATCTCTCAACATGTATACCAATAAATCACTAAATTAAAAAATTATTAGTAAATAATAGATTAGTAGAATAAAGGTTAATAATGGGGGAGAGGAAATATTGGGGACTGAATTAGAGTAAGTTGTACTGCATGCTTTTATAAAAATATCAATGTTTATCCTGTTGTCAAGTATATCTAGAAAGAACAGGGGGAAGGAGAAAGTGAAATACTGGGAACTGGGTAAAAACAAGGTACACTTCAAGCTTTTATAATTATGTCAATGTACATTCTATTGATGTGTGTGTGTGTGTGTGTGTGTGTGTGTATAAAACAGGGGGTGGAAGGAAGGAAGAGAAAAGGGAAAAATTGGAGAATGAAGTAGAGCAAGTTAAACTCCATGTTTTTATAATTACAAAACTTTCCCTGAGCCTCATGAAAAGTAAAACTGAGCTTGGATGAAGAAACTAAAATTCTGCCATTCATCAAATATTTATAATAGACATAGATAAAATCATATGCTAAGTTAATTAAAACAATGAATCCTCTCAAGAACATGTTTTAAAGTGTTGCAAAACCATCCATTTTTGAGTTACTATTTATTTTTCCCTCACAGAAAAGCCTTTTCCCTAAAAACCACAGTCTGTAAAAACTTTACTGTTTGAAATTCTATCATTAAGATAAACATCTCATTCGTAGCTAGAAAACCTAAGTCACTTTGACACAGAGAAACAACCTGTATTTCCAAACAAGCTGCAGAACCTCAAAAAGGTGTTTGTTGCTGGGTACCATGGTAGATGGCTGCAATCCCAGCAATTTGAGAGGCTAAGGCAAGGGGATTGCAAGTTTGAGGTCAGCATGGCCAGCTCAGTGACGCCCTGTCTCAAAATTTAAAAAAAAAGTTTTGGGGCTGTACCTCAGTGGTAGAGCACCCCAGGATTCAATCCCCAGTACCAGCCCCCCCCCCCAAGTAAAAACGTTTGTGGACACAATCTACATCTATTTCAACTTAGTAGTTTCCAAAAAGAGTCCTGTATCCATGCTGCAGTTCAGATGTAATGTAAAACTCTTTACATACAGTTTTGCTTTCTTATAAGCTTATCATAATGCTACTTCATTTTAATATCTGCTAATCTCCACACTTTCCCAAATTCTTACCAAAAAAATCTATCTTTTCCTTGTTTGGTGAGACATCCCATGATTCCTTTGGAATGTGAACTCCCTCCTTATAACGGACTTGATTTTTCGAAACATAATTTATCTGGTGGATTTAGGCTTATGACATCTGCCTCATACTGTAAGTTCAAGAACACTAATTTCACATAAAAATGAGCAACAAAATAAAGCACCAAGTACAAATCCAAAATAAAGTTACAGGAAGAAAAAGAGAATAAGGAGCATAATAATATCATTATCACACACAATGAAAACATGCCTGAAAGAGGTACCACACAATAGATCTAAATGGTATGTTAATCTTTAAAAACTACCTAAATGACGTTAAAAACATGACACATGAAATTATAGAACATGACTCAGAATTAGAAAAACTTCGAAATGTGGTGATAACTCAGGAGAATTAGTGACCAAAAATAAAACAGGGAGAATACAATAGTTAATAAACACAATGGATTTGTTGTGAAAAACTTGAACCCATCCCTATGCCAACATTTGTCTAGTTCTTTTGCTTGTTATAAATTTATTCTGTAATAATTATTCAAGAGGCTTATGAAAAGGACAGACTAATCAAATGCTGATATCATATCAATTGTTGATAATAGTTTTCACCCTCTGAAAATCATATTTTATTTTGTTGGATATAAAATTCTTGACTTACAGATTTTTTTCCATTTAATATCCTAAATATGTTATCTTACTTTCTTAGGGCATAAAACTTCACTGTCAAAATGTTTGGCAATATTTTTCCCATTTGAAAATATGAAAAAACATTAAAATCTGTTAATACTAGGTGACTGTTATATTGTATGTTTCAAATAATTCCGACCATATTTAATCAAATATAAGATGCCTTCTGCTATAGTTTGGATCTTAAATGTCCTCCCAAAGCCCATGTGTTAAAGGCTATTGGGAGGTGGTTGAATCTTTAAGAGATGAGACCTAATTGGAAGAAGTTTGGTCATGGCGGGCATGCATTTAAAGGGGATATTGAGACTCTGGGCACTTTCTCTTTCTTTGCTTCTCAGCTGCCATGAAATAAACAAGGCTCCTCTACCACATGTTCCCACCATGATGCACTGTGCTGACAAGGACCCAAAGCTGGGCCAGGTGACCATGGTCTGAAACTTTCCTCCATTTAAATTGACTACCTCAGACATTTGTTATAGCAATGGAAAACTGACTAATGAAATACAACATTATATTCTGTATTAACAAATAAGAAATATACATATATTTCAATTTTAGGGATGTTAAAGTCTGAAGAAAAACATGGCTCTAATATAGAACACAACGCACTTGATTTCCATTGTTGCATAATAAATTATCATAAATTTAATAACTCAAAACAACACAAATATATTAGCTCACCATTCTACAGCTCAGAAGCTCAGAATTCAGGCACATCATAGGTAGGTTCTCTGCTCACAGACTCATAAGACTCTGGCCATCAAGATATTACTTGACTGCATTACGATCTGAAGTTTTGGCGTCTTCTTCAAATACATGCAGGTTGTTGGCAAATCTAGTATCTCATACTTGTAATTCAGGACTCCCATTTCTTTCTTGACTATTAGCCAGAGGCCATGCTTAGGTCTTAAAGGACATTTTTGTCCCATATTATACGGAGCCTGCCTTCCCTCTTCAAAACCAATTATGGAGAATCTTTCTAACATTGAATCCCCTCACACTCTGAATCTTTCTCCAGGAAAATCTCAGTCCTCTTGAAAGGGAGAGAGGCAACACACAGATACATATCAGGAGATGATAAAAAACTTAAAAGAAGGTTACAGTAGCTTCTTCCTCTGCTTAAATTCTTCTCTGCTAGATCTTCACATGGCTCACATTATTTAGGATTTGGTTTAAATGCCATTCTCTCAAGAAGTCATCCATTACTACTCTACATAAAATTGTCACCTTCCTCTCATCCTCCAAGTCTTTCTCAATATTCTTATTTTTTTAAAATTTTCTTCATCATACTTACCACTTTCTAAAATTATGTTTCTATTTATTTTCTATTTTTGTCTTCCCATAATGAGATTGATGAAATCAATGAGTGTTGTCTCTATTTCCTGATCACCCATTTAGTCACGAGGCCCTGATTTTTAAGTGACATTCAGTAGATATTTAGGAAGAAAAGAAATGGGGAAGGGAAATTAGAGTGAGGGAACCAGAGAAACTGATAGTATTTGCGAGGGTGATTTAGTAAAAAAAATTTATATTTGCTAATTTTACCAAAAAAAGACAGAGGTAACCCTAGTGCTAGAACAGAACTTTAAAAGAACAGTACACAAACCAAATTCATTTTAAATGGTTGTGTAGAAAAGGTCGACAACAGATTTCATTGAGAAACCTATCCCATAGGTGAAATTCCACCAGACCACAGATGAACATGTAGTTTCCAAGATTTGAAGATAAGCAATTTTGAAAACAGAGTGGAGGGGCCCAAATGATAAAATAGTTTTACCTGTGCCCTCATCTGCATATGACAGGAAGAGATTCTAATTAAGTAAAACTATTAGGCATTATGTAAACTTACATATACCCTAAGTATATGCCCACTTTTAAAATCTTGCAGACTTTTTTCAATTATAATGTTAATTTGTCCAACTGTTTTCCAATAAGGAGTGAGATGGGAGCCAATTGAAAAAAAATTGGATTAGTGGTCTTCATTAAACATGTTTTCTGGTAACCTGATAGTGATTAGGTCTACCACCTTGTCCAAGCCACACTGATCAAGAACTTCCTTTCCTTTACCCATAAAATAAAGGGGACAAACTTCATAGCTCTAAAAACAACATGATTCTATTCAATATATGACAGTGCCCCGTATGTAGTCCAAAATTATTTAAGTGCAATCCCAAACTGGAAATCTCCAGCTATTTATTATCAGTCTTCGATTTTTGTTTATAAAGTAATGGAGTTTCCTCTTCTTGCTGTAAAACAAAAGGGTGGTAAAGCAGTTCTAAAATTTAGCGAGTTACTAAAGTCCCGCAAGTTTGGCTTTCTACAGTCAGAGGTGACACAAAACTGAAAGGGTTGGTAGCGTTTGCGCGAGCCTGGCGCTGGTAAAAGTAACGCTAGCCGTTTCCCTCACCTGCGGCAAAACCGGCCCCGCGGCCACACCCAAACCGGAAATCAGGACGTCCCTGGGGTTGACGGGAAAGCGCCGCCCGGCTCCGAGCTTCTCCGGGTCCGCCCCTTATGATGACGTTTACCCGCCCCTTGACCCCTGCGGGTCCGCCCCCTCGCCTGCCTCCCGTAGCCGGCGGCGGCGGTGTCTTGGGCTACCATGGAGGGATCCGAGCTGGTGACCGCGCCTTGTGGGGAGGAGGCTTCCTGCTCTTCCTGGGGAACCAGCAGGTGAGAAGACGTTGTGGCTGCAGAGCTGAGGGGTAGAGTGTCCGCTGTGGCGCTCCCCTTCTCGGACGGGCGGGAAGCTCGCGGGAGGCCACGGGGCCGTGCAGAGCCTGCCCTGGGAGGCCAGGGGAGCGTGCGGGGTGGGTGTGGCGGCTCGGGCTTGGGCCTCCGCGGCCCTGGACTTTTCCTTAGGAGAAACTCTACGTCCTGCTCATTTCAGGGCTTTCTCAGTTCTGGTAAGGGTCCAGCATCCTCTTTTTTCCTGGTCAGCAGACGTGAGGAGTCTGACAGGTAGCGAGTTCTGGCCCAAGTCTGTCGATACGGGCTTCCATGCCTGTGCCAAACACCTTCCCTTTTGCTTTGCGTTAAATGAAAACTAAGAGCGCCACGGTGCTCCATCCTTCACTGGATCCTTTGAAAACTATTGCTGGAGGGAACGAGTAAGATGAATCAGTGGCAGTTTTGGCACCCTGAAACCTCTGTTAACTACGGGGATGTGGCGGGGCCTGGGGCGGGGCGGTGGGGGCGGAAGCCAGGAAAAAAAATACACAAACTACCTATTCATATATCCCAATTGTGTCTTGTTCTTCTGGACGTTTTTCCCGCCCCTGCGGAATTAAGGCGGAGTGGGGGTTTGTGGGATGCCCCTACTAGGCCTTAAACCAATGTCTTAGTAAGTAGTTCCTCTTTCATAAAGCATGTAGTTGTATACTGCCCGTTATCAGAATATAATATACCAAAGATAACAATGATGGATGTATTAATTGTACTTAATATGAGACTGCCCATATACCTGTAGCATTTTCAATGCCTCCATATTGAAGGATGCTTTAAGTACCATGGTATTGTCCTGCCTTGCCAGATTTACTTGGGAGATGTTATGTGATGAAAGCAAAACTGCCCCATAGGTGGAGTATTTTTATTGTCTCGCAAATCTTACTATTTAAAAAAATTTTTTAAAACATTCAATGAGACAGAACTTTTTGAGACGTAAATGCCGTTCATACCTTTTAGAGTGAGAGAGAGCTAGTTAGAATACAGTTCTCATTTTTGCTCAGGAAGTTTACCCACCAGATTAATTGTGCCCCATGTACTGAAGACAACAAATTCAAGTGTAGTAGCTGTAAGATAATAGGAAACTATATATAATAAGAAATTTTGTAACATTCTATTGCACTGCCAAAACGGTGTATTGTGTATGTTGTTTTTATTAAGTAGTGATCTGTTAGAATGCAGTGCTCTTGGTTTGCTTTCACAAGGAAAATCAAGAGTTTTGTAATAGTTATCCATTTAATTAACTAGAAGCTGATATCATTTGATGATACTAATCAATGTTTGGTGAGATAATCGATAAAATTTTAATCACATGTTTACAAACCTCTTGGCTTCTTTATCAATGTCAGGCTTAAAAAAAATGAGACTCTGAGCCAGAATTTCCTGCTTTCACATTATTTTCGGAACCCTGTAATTGATGATAGTGCTTTCCAGATCCAGGTTTGGAGTGCAGTTTTACCAAGATTATATTGATCTCAGCTCTCCCTATGGCTCAGGCACAAATGCCCCAGGCTGGGTTACTCTGCCTATGAACCATTTTTGCCTCCCGTGTTTATTACAGATAATGTAATTTTTCTTTGTGTACTATGCTGTGGAAAAATTAGGGCACACTACTGTAAGTGATATACCAGTAAAATAAGTGTACCTTATCACACTAGTATGTTTTTTATGTTATTATAAAATTCATTCATTCAACAGATGTTTTCTTAAGTGCTTTCTTTATGCCTGTTGTGAGAGGCAGGGGGAACTGAATTCTGTTTTGGGTTTCTGATGTTTGTAATACCAGTTTAACATCAGAGTAGAGTTATTGTTTTAGCAGGTGTAAAAAATCCGGAGGTCAGGAAAGATCACACATAAAGAAATAGGTTTAGATATCATTAGCATAATTCTCTGGAACTGAATGAGTGTATTTAGGAAGAGTGTACCTGTAGAAAAGGTTCACAGGACAAGATCACTTAAAAAAAAAAAAGAAAAATAGATCCATGAGAATAAGTATAGCAATAATAACAGCACCCCAAAATAAAACAATCATAGGCTGTATAATTTAGTACACACAGGACAGACCAAGCAGTTAGTGAATTTTAATTTCAGTGCATTTTAAAAATCTAAAGTGGTAGATATAATGGATATACTTGCTATGTAGAAATCTTTAGTAACTCATGAATCTGATGCCATGTATAATTAAATGTTACATTGTAAAATGTGAGTATTTAATAACCATTCTTAAAGGTTTGGTTTTTTGTTGTTTTTTTTTCCTCAGTGCAAGTAAAAATTTGCCCATCATGTCAACAGACTCTGTGGAGATTGATGATGCATTATACAGGTAAAAATCACATGGAAACTGAAACTTACTTGCCCCAATGTCTTCAAGTAATGGAGTAGTATATTTGAAGATCCCATTAAGCTTATGCAGAATTTTGGATATACTAAGAGTTCTTCTAAGGTCAAAATTAGAATTTCTGTGTTTTTTGTTTATTTTTTTGTTTTTGTAGTCTGAATTCTTTAATAAAATTTAAATCTTGATTTCTTGAGCTTTAAGTGATAGGACTAAGAAGGATTTTGCTATCCACTACAAAATATACCTTTTGGTTTTGAACAAGAGTATTTTTAAATGTTTTTATTGGTATATTACAATTATACATAATAATGAAATTGATTTTGACATATTCATAAATGCATTTAACATAGTTTGATCCATTTAGGTACCAGTTCTTCCCCTTTCTTTACATGCTTGATAGTCCAGGTGTTTCATAACAAACATTACATTTTACTTTATTTAATATCATCTAGAGAATGTGATTTTATCAGTTAATGTCATTAAAACATTGCATCTTTGTAATTTATAGGCAGTAGAGAAATACTGTGATTGAAGAGTTGTGATTTCAATGGAATTTGATAGGCTATTTCTTACTGTAATTTGTTATGAAGTTGACTTTTTTCAATAGAGAAAAATTAAATTAATACACATTGCTGTCGTTCTGAAAAAGAAAATAAAATTAAATTAAAGAACTGGAGTTGTTCATAAGATAGTATAGTCTTTGTATGAGTTACTAGATTTCCTATGGATAGTCATAAAAATACACTTTATATACATAGAATTTAGAAAGATGAGCTTATGTATTTTGAATTCCTCTCTGTAAACTATGTGTGATTCACGTCAGTTATAAAAGCTTTCTTTAAGAGTTAATATATACCACCCAATATGTTGATTTCAATCCTGTTTTGTACAATACTCTTAGGAAAAAAGAATGAACACAATCTATAAGTGATCTCTTGATCACAAAATGAAGACACCTTAACTTTAGAATCTTATTAGTCTGTAATTATATTCTTACTGTCCTTTTAGTCATGGTCTTTTGGGAATAACAAATGATGACTCCTTGAAATCATACTGACTGATTTTATTCACTGTTTTTATAACCTTCCAAAACTTATAAAGCTGATACATGAACATAACATCTTATAGACCAGTGACAAAATTTTTTTGTTTACAATGCTATGTAAGTCAGTAGGCTGTAGTTTACTTGACTAATAATTGCAGAATATAGCATTTCAGCTCTTATTATTTAAGGTAAACTTATTTTTTTTTACCTGACACAGAATATCTTGGTGTAATTGTTTGGATTTTATATGTATGACTGGTCAAAAACGTCTTCCAGTTGTTTCCTAATGTGCTTTTTAAAATTTCAATCTTTCTTAAAATTTTTTGTTGTAGATGCAGGAATTAGTTCTAAAAAGTGATTAAGCTAGTGGTTTTTGTGGGTATTACTATACTGCTGAATGCTGAATTACTGATTATAAAGTATCTTACTTTATAAATTGTACTATAAAAACTGTAATGTAAGATTTTTTTTCACCCCCAAAAAAGCCTTTATTTTCTCAGATTTAAAAATTAGCCTGGTTTTATTTTTAGTGACAGTTCTGGAGATTTTATTATTAGTGACTGAACCTAAAAGTTTGGAACTTGTTTGGTTTCTGTTTGTTTGTTAATAACATGTTTACTGTTTAGTGAGAACTAGTATTAGACTGAGGGCTTTGGGCCTTGATTTATCTTAGGGACAATTTGTCACCTGTTTGGTTATGTCCAAGAAGGACATGACCAAAAGGACACTAAGAATATAATTACAGATTGAGAGTCTAAACTTCAGGTGCCTTCTGAAGTATATTCTATGATCAGGAGATAACCTGTAATATAATTTTCATATAAGAAACATTGAAGTATTAATTATTTCATCTCTTTTAAGAAATCTTAATTTCTTAACATTTTAGGGATATGGACTTAGAAGTAAGGTGAATGAATGTAGGGTAGGATCAAGATGGATTTCAGAAGTTCTCTATTCTTACATATAGCCATGGTTCTAATCATTTTTTTCTCATTGTGCAACTCCAAATGTTATAGCTTACAGAATATTTTAGAATATGATCACAACCTACCTTTTTAAAAATTATTGGAGTAAAAACACAGCACATGAACTTTACCCTATTAGCAAATTTTTAAGTATAGGCATAGTATTGTTAACACTATGTACATTGTGGTATGGAAGACTTCTGGAAATTTTCCATATTTCATGACTAAAACTCTGAACCAGTTGCACACCAACTCTCCCAATTCCCCTTTCCCTGGTCCCTGACAACTTCCATCTACCTTCTGCTTTTATGAGTTTCATACTTTAACTTCCTCATATAAGTGAAATTATGCAATATTTGTCCTTCCATGGTTGGCATATTTCACTTAGCATACATGTTCTCAGTGTTCATCCGTGTTGTACCATATAAGATTTCCTTTTTTAAGGCTGAATAATTTCCGTTGCTTGTATATACTATGTACTACATTCATTCATCAACAGGCATGGTAAAAGTGGACATCCTTACTTTGTACCTAACCTTTGATGGAAAATCATTTTTTCTTCATAGAGTTTGTATTAGCTGTAGGTTTTTTATAGATTCTTTATTATGTTGAGGAATTTCCTTTCTGATACTAGTTTGCTTAGAGTTTTATCTTTTCATTTTGGTTTGGGTTTACATTTCTGATCAGTATTATAAGAATTGTCAAATACAGTCATGTCTATATAATGACATTTTGGTCTGCTATCAACTACATATAGATAAGATCATAATTGCAGTGAAAAAAATCCTTTTGCTTAACGAGGTCATTGTAGCCATTGTAATATGTTAGTGTGATGCATTACTCCTGTTTGTGGTGATGAAATTGTAAACAGACTTCTTGCACTGCCAGTTTTATTACAGCATAGCACATATGATTATGTACAGTACATAATAATAAGCAACTGGGCTGGAGTGGTGGCTCAGCAGGTACAGCGCTTGCATGGCATGCGCGAGTTTGTGGGTTTGAACCCCAGCACCATGTACACAGCGATGTCTCGGATCAACGAAAATCACATGAAAAAGTAAATAAAAATTCTTTCTTTTTCTCTCTCTAACTGTCCCTCTCTTTAAAAAAATAAAATAAAAATAATAAGCAACTGTGTTCTGGAATATGTATTTGCTATACTTTTTCTTTTTTACTATACTTCTAATCATTATTTGTCATTCTTATTGTTTTTTAAAGTTTGCTGTATACATTATGCTGTGTTATGCCAACATTAGCCTCATGCATCTCATTTACCATTCCTCTTGTCATTTTCTCTTGTGCATGGTTTAATCTTGTGTTGTTTGTTCATCATGGTGCGTGTTATGGTTTTGATATGAGGTGTCCCCAAAAGTTCTGGTGCTAATGCAGGAATGTTTGCAGGTGAAATGTTTGGATTGTGAGAGCTATAACCTAATCAGTCCATCCTCGTTTTAATGGACTATGTGGGAACTATAGGCAAGTGGGGTATGGCTGGAGGAGATAGGTCACTGGGGGCGTTCCCCTTCCCCACTTGCCTGTCTCTGCTTCCTCACCAGCCATGAATTGATCATTGCACCTCTGCCACATCCTTCTACCATGATGTGTTGCCTCATCTCAGGCCTAGCGCAGTGGAGTTGGCTCACCATGGATTAAATCACTGAAACTGAACTTTTCCTCATCTAAGCTGTTCTTTTTTGGTATTTTGTTCATAGCAAAGAAAAACTGACAGCCCCCAAGCATACAAAATCCACTGCTAATGTCAGAAATAGGCAATGTTGGTCAGTGGGCCTGGAAACAAAATTAAAAGTTATTAGGAGTACAAGGTGGAAAATCAGTGGTGATTATTGCTCCCTGATCAGAAATGTCTCATTCCACCGTGGCTATGATCTTGAAGGACAAGAACACAGTGACAGAAGCAGTTAAAGTATCTGAAGGCATAAGAATAATAAAATTCAAAATGAGACCCTGTGAGGTCTGAGGAAACTTCAGATGACCTAGATTGAAGGCCAGATACAGAAACATATTCCACTCAACACCCAGATGATTACAACCAAAACTTAAGTTTGTTTGCAATGTTGAAATTAATATCATGATTTTAATGATTCAAGAATTGTTATTCATTGCATAAAAGTGAATGGTGAGTTTGCACATGCTAATGTGAAGGCATTTAAAGAATTTTGGATGTTCTGATTGTGGAAGAAAATTATTTACCAGAGCAAATCTTAAATATATGAGACTCTCTGTTAAGGAAGTAGATGTTATACCATATAGCTTAGGTGTGTAGTAGGCTATACCATCTAGGTTTGTATAAGTACACTCTTACACACTTTTTAAATTGTGGTGTTCACACAATGACAAGATTGCATAATGGCATATTTCTCAGAATGTACCAGTGCATTAAGTGACTCAGGACTCTTAAGTTTCTGAATTCACTGAGATAATCATGTGGCTCTTTTTTTTTCCTTTTTGGTTTCTTAATTTCTTAAACTATAGTAAATAGTTTTGGGATATTATACCACCCTTGCATTCCATTCCTGGGATAAAACCAATTTGGTCATTGTCTTAATTTGTTCAGGCTGATAGAACAAAATACCTTATAGTAAGTAATTATAAACAATATCCATAATATTGCTCACATTACGGGGAACAGAAAAGTGTAAGATTAAGGATGCCAGCAGATTTGCTGTCTGGTACATGCTTTCTCTGTTTCTGGATGATGCCTTCTTACTGTGGTCCTCACATGGCAGAGGAAGCAAATGTACTTCCTCAGGCCTCTTTTTATAAGGGCACTAATTCCTGTCTGGAAGGCTCTGCCTAAATCACTTCCTAAAACTACTTTCCAAAACTCTCCCTTCTTTTAGAAGCATCATATTGGGAATTTTGTTTTAACACATGAATTTCAGGGTGACACAGACATTCAGACCATGTATTTTTACATGCCTGTGTGTGCGTGTGTGTGTCAGAATTTCAGAAATTTTTGTGTCTATGCAAGTGAATTGATTATGGAGTGTTCATTCAATGATTTTTCTCTAATTTTGGTTTCAGGGTAATGGTGATATCATGTGATGAACTTGGAAGTTTCCTTCTTTGTGGGAAAGTTTCAACAGCAAATTCAGTGCTTTTATTACGTATATGAATATACAGATTATATACTTCCTGTTGAATGGCCTTTGGTGGTAGTATTGTTCAAAGAACATATCCAGTATCTTAGGAGTTGATTATAACTCATAAAGTAGTTTGTAACACTCCTTGAATATCCTTTATAATGTCTATAGGACTTATTGTTTTCTCCAAAAACATCTTTAAGTTTCATTGATTTTCTTTCTTTATATATTGATTTTCTATTCTATATCTCATTGATATTTGTTTGAGTTTTTTCTTCTGCTTATTTTGAGTTTAATTTGTTTTTCTTAGTGTTTTTAAAATGGAATTTAAGATGACATGTTTGAGACCTTTTTTACTAATATACTTGTGCTTTGCTTAAGCATTGTGATACATTCTGAGAAATAAACATTCGGCTCTTTTGTTTTATGAATATTAATGAAATGTGCTTACACAAAGTAAGATGGCTACATCATTATTAGGAAATATACACTTGCAGAACCACCATAACCTATATGTTGTTAAAGACACATGACTATTCATTTCATGCTAAAAATTTCTCTCTAAACTCTGCTTCATCTGCATCTTACCTATATGTTATTTTCATATTCACTCTATTCAGAGAATCATCATCTTTCATTAAATTTCTTTGACCCGAAGGTCATTTAAGAGTGTGTTTCTTGATTTCCAGATATTTTAGTATTAATGATTTATAAATTTTCAAAATTTTTTAATTGTCAAGTAAAAAATACATGCATTATGGTATGCCACATGGTATTTTAATATTGTGTGCATGTTAGAAAGACTAAATTGACACTTTCTCACATATTTTACCTTTTTATAGTAAAAGTGCTTTAAAAAAAATCTACTTAGCAGTGTATATAATACTCAGCATGAAATTCTCATTCTATTCCACTGTCATAGACATACTTTGTATGACTTAAATTTTATTTTAAAACTTTTTGCAGAATACAGTCTATCTTGATCAATGTTCCAAATACATTAAAGAAATCTGTTCTCTGTTATTAATTGGATTTTCCTATAATGTCAGGTCAGATTGATAGTGTTGTTTATGTGTCTTGTATGGTTATTCATTTTTTTGTGTACTCTCTGTATAAGAGGGATATTGATTACTATCTTTTTATGGATTTCTTCATTTCTGTTGGTTTTAGCTTCATGTACTTTGAAGTTCTGTAATTGGACCATAAACCTGTAGAATCATGATACTCTTGATTCATTGACCCTTTTATCATTATGAGATGATTCTTTATCTGAGTAATTTTTATCCTTCTGAAGTTTATTTTCTGATATTGCTCTAGCCACTTTAGTTTTCCCTTGATCATTGGAAGCCTGGTATATCATTTTTTACCCTTTTAATTTGAAGCTATTTGTGTCTTTAAAGTAGGCTCCTTAACAGCATATTGTTGAGCTTTTTTCTTTTTTTTTTCTCCTGCAGTTTTTTAACTAATAAATAAAAACAAATTATACATTTAAGGTACAGTGTGATGTTCATGAAACATTTTAATATTTAAATCAGGTTTAATAAATGATTTTTTATGGTGAAAACATTCAAAATCTTTTCCTCTAGTTTAAAAAAAATATATTGTGCATATTTGTTTTCTGTAGTTATCTTACTATGCAGTAACATATCAGAACTTCTTTCTCCTAACAGTAACTTAGTACCCATTGATCAACCTTTTCTCGTCTCCTTCCCTGCTACTCTCCCCAACTACTCATAACCACCATTTCTACTCTCCACTTTTTTGTGTTTCACATGAGTGAGATTATACAAGTACTTGTTTTCCTGGGCCTGGTTTATTTCACTTATCTTAATGATTTTTAGGTCTATCCATATTATTGCAAATGACAATATTATTCCTTTTTATGGATGAATAGTATTCTATGGTATTTGTCCATTAATCAGCTGATGGATACTCTGCTTGTTTCCTTTTTTTTATTTTTTATTTTTTTGGCTATTTTGAATAATGCAGATATCTCTTCAATGTACTGATTTTATTTCTTTGGGATATATACCCAGTAGAAGAATTGCTAATTCAGATGGTAGTTCTATTTTTAATTTTTTGAGAAACTCCCATAATGTTTTCCCTTAAGGTTCTAATCACATAATTCCCACTAACAGTATGTTAAGAGTTTCCTTTCCTTCACATTCTCACCTACTCTTTACTTCTTTTTAATGGTGATAGTCATCTTACTGAAGTAAGGTGATAATCTTATTGTGGTTTTGATTGGTGTTTTCCTGTGGTTAGTGACTGTTAGTCAGCTGTCCATTGCTGTTAAAAAAAAAAAAACTTAGAAAAACAACTAAATGGAGGAAAGATATATTGACTCATGGTATCAGAGGTTTTCGTCTGTACTCAGCTGGGCTCCATTGTTTCTGGACCATTTGTAAGGCAGTACATCATGACAGAAGGTTGTGGCAGAGCAAAATTGCTCACCTCAAGGCTCCTGAAAACAGCGCCTGGGTTTGAAGACAAAATATACCTTTGAAAGGTATGCCTTTGGTGACCTGCTTTCTCATTCAGGCCTCCCAGAGTTTCTCCCAGGTGGCATTCAAGGGGTTCCCTTTAGCTGGGGACCAAGCTTTTAATACTTGAGTTTTAGAGGGACATTAAAGATCCAAACTGCAACATTCAAGCCCTGGCCCATAAAGGCTAATGACCATCTTGTAATGCAAAATGTTTTCCATCTCTAAGAGTGGCTGTAGTCTTAATAGGTCCCGAATTATTCAAAAACCCAAGTCCAAAGTCTCCTCTGAGACTCAGAAGCAAACTCTCAGTTGTGAACCTCTGTAAAAAGTTACATACTCCCAACATATAATGGTGGAATAGGTGGAGGATGAACATTCACATTCCAAAAGTGAGGAATGAGGCCATAGAAAGGAGAGATTGAACCAAAC
>PVKS010032984.1:0-22104 GCA_004027875.1 Aplodontia rufa | reverse complement strand
CCTAACCATTCCCTATACAAGACCTTAAAACTAATACTAACCAAACCCCTAATCTAATCCTACCCTAACGCAAACACTAACTCTCTAAACCTAACCCGAACCCTGAAATTTATCCTAGCCCTAGCCCTAGCAGTAACCTAAACCTAAAAATATACCTAAGCATAAACTTAACCCTGGCCTGAACACTAACCCAAACCCTAAGCTTACCTTTAGCCCTAAACCTGGCCCTAGCCCTAGCCCTTACCCTAACCCTAAACCTATAAATGGACCTAATCATCACCCTAATCCTTACAATAACCCTAATTGTAAACCTAAATTGCAAATGACAATATCTACCAAGTTTCTGTCTGATGAGGTCCAGATTTGGGTAGGAATCCTCAAAGATAGCATTGCAGGATACTGTCAAAACCATCCCTTCTGGAAATTCGCTGTTGATTCAAATTGGAAATATTTGTTATTGACTGATGATAAAGGAACTTGTAAAACACATATGGAAGGCATGAGGAATGAAGCTGTATTGACTTTGAAGCAATGTTGGAAATGAAGGAAAAAATGGTTGGATATATTAAGAAAGTATACAGTCTGTGCAAAAATTGCCTTTCCTATCTTTGTAGAGGTTAGATTTTGGCTTCTGGGGCCATGGGTTAGGATGCACAAATATCTTGGAATTGGCAATTGTGGGACTTGGGATGGCTGTGAAGTGTCTGGTGGGTTACAGAAGATGGGTGGTTTAGGGTTAGTGGTTAATTAGGTTATAAGTGCCTATAACCTAGTTAAATAAGGAACATCTGAAGGAAAATGGAGTTAGAGATTTGGGAAAGTGATCTCAGGTTTTTCTCAAACCAGAAATAAGAACTAAGAACAATATTATCTTTTTGGAAAAGAAAGCCTTTTTGTACAATACGTGAAAGAATTTCATGTGGATTTGACCTTGAAGAAGTGATAAAGTGGACAGTAGTATATCTGGTGCTCTGAAATATTTTAAGTGCTTACAGGTATTTGGATTGGTTAATGAGGCAGATAAAGAAAACAAAATGGAAGGTCCTGTATGAAACAGCTCAACAATTAAGAGCAGAGACCATTTGGCTCAGGTAGGGTAATGTGTCTCCCAGCAACTTGCCCCAGATTTTCAAGTCATTTCCTTCTGTGGAATCCACTTATCTTTCGGGAAACCTAAGATATGCTGGGACTGGCCCCTGGCACTAAATTTTCACTAAAACCTAACACTTACCCTATCCCTAAACTTAGAATTCTCACTCATCTTAACCCTAACCCGAACCATCACCCTTATCGTAACACTCACCATATTACTTATTGTAAAGGCTACATTTAAATGACACCTAACACTAACCTTAATCCAAACCAAAAAGCTAACTCTAAAATTAACCCTAACTTTAAAATGAAATCTAACACTAACCTAAACCCTAACCATAAACCTCACAACTAACCATAACCCTTATCCTTAACTTAAACCTAATACTTATTTTAACCCTAAACTTAGCCCTCATCTAATCCTAACTTTTAACTGAGACCTAACTCTAACCAACAGCCTTACCAAATACCTTTCCCTAAACATAACCTTCACCATAAATTAAGACTGAACCCTTACTCTAAGCCAAAATGAAATTTTAACTTAAATCTCACCCGATTCTGAACCCAACCCTACTTTTTAACTGAATCCTAAAATTAATCATAAATGTATCATTAAAAATAAAGCTAACCATACACTCTCACCATAACACTAACTCTAGCCCTAGATCTAACCAACCCTAACCCTAACCCTGACACTCAAGGTAGCCCTAACCCTACGCCCTAACAGTAACCATATCACAAACACTAAACCTAAAACTTACCCTAAGCCCATTTTCCTAACACACTAACTCTAACCTTAAACAAAGTGCTAACCCTACCTAAAAGCTAACCCTAAATCTCTAACACTAAACCAACTCCTAGCCCTAACCCAAGCACTAAACCTAACCCTAGCCATAATCCTAACCTTAAACCTAATCCTCACCCTAGCCCTAACCCTAATCCTAACCCTTAGATTAACCATAGCCCTAACCCTAATACTAGCTCTAATTCTAACCCTAAACCTAAAGTTAGGCCTAACACTAACCCTAGCCCTAACTTAATCTAACACAAACCCTAACCCTCTAAAACTAGCCCTAAACCTAACCTTGCCCATTGCACTAAAAAAAGAACTAACACTAACCCTAGCACTAAACCAAGCCCTTACAAACACTCTACATCTGGCCCTAACCCTAAAATAAACCATAGTGCTAACACTAACCCTAAACTGATCCCTAACTCTAACCCATCCCCAGACATAGCCCAAACCCTAACCCTAGTCCTAGCCCTAGCTGTAACCCTGGACCTGCTCAAAAACTAACCATTACCCTAACTTTGACTTTAGCCCCAAACTTGTCCCTAGCCCTAGGCTTTATGCTAACCATAAACTTAGCAATAGTCCTCATCCTGAATCCAGCCCTAAATCTAATTCTGTCCCTAACCCCAAATCTATCACTAACCCATTATTTAACATTAGTTCTAAACTCAAGCCTAACCCTAACACTAACCCTGGTCCTAATATTAACTCTAACCCTAAAACTAGCCATAAACCTATGCCAATCCCTAGCCCTAGCCCTAGTTCTAACCCTAACCCTAGACCTCAACTTAGCCTTGACTTAACCATAACTATACTACTAACACTAACCTTAACCCTAGACCTAACCCAAGAACAAACACTAGTACTAAAACTAACCCTAACTGTAACACTTGCTGTAACCCTAAACATAGCCCTAAACCTAACCCTAACCCTAGTACTAGCCCTAGGCATAACCCTAGCACTAGCCCCATCCCTAATCCTAAAACTAACCCTAGATGTAATCCTAAACCTAGCCCTAGATCTCGCCCTATACATAGCCCTAGCAATATCCCTAAGACTACATCTATCCCAAGCCTTAACCCAATCCTAACTCTAGCCCTAAAACTAACCCTAGCATTACCACTCACCCTAACCCAAGCCCTAAACTTAAACCTAACCCTAACCCTAAATCTGGTCCTAACACTAACTCCAACCCTAACACTAGCCATAAACTTATCCCAAGCCCTAGCACTAGCCTAGCTCTAACCCTAAAGTTGGCCTAAACCTAGCCATAGCACTAAACCTAAACCTAGCACTAACCATAACCCTCCACTTATACCTAACCCTAGCCCTTACCTTAGACATACCCCTTTGCTTAGCTCTAAACCTAAACCTACCCCTAGTTCTTTCCCTAACCCTAACTCTAGCCTTAGGCCTACCCTTAGCCCTAACCCTAACCCTAGCACTAACATTAAACCTAACCCAAAAACTAACCCTAGCCCTAGACCTAGCCCTTCCCCTAAACCTGAACGGAACCTGAGCACTAACACTAACCCTTACTCTAAGCCTAGGCATAGCCCAAGCTATAGCCCTAGCTCTAACCCTAGCCCTAGACATAAACGTAGTCCTAAACCTAACCCTAATTCACTTATGAAAACACACTTATCTGAATGCTATACCTAACCCTTGTGGTAACCCTAAATCTAGACCTAATTCTAGCCCTAACACTCATCCTAAACCTTCCCCTAAACCTAATCCTAACCTGAACCCTAGTCCTAAACATAGCCTAACCCTAGTCCTAAACTAACCTTAACCCCAGGCTTAATCTTAAACCTAACCTAAACTTGAAGCTAAACTTAAACTTAACCTTAAACCTAACCATTACCTATATGTAACCTTAATCCTAATACTAACCAAACCCCTTCTCTAACCCTACCCTAACTGAAACACTAACCCTCTAAACCAAACCCGAACCCTGAAACTTATCCTAGCCTAGCCCTAGTTCTAACACTAGCCCTAAACCTAAAAATACCCCTAACCCTGGCCTGAACACAAACCAAACACTAAGCTTAGCTTTAGTCTTAACCCTAGACCTAGCCCTATCCCTTACCTAATCCTAAACCTAGCCATGGACCTAACCATCACCCTAACCCATACCCTAACCCTAATTGTAAACTGAAACTGCAAGTGACAATGTCTACCAAGTTTCTGTCTGATGAGTTCCAGACTAGTGTAGGACTCCTCAAAGATAGCATTCCAGGATATTGTCAAAACCATCCCTTCTGGAAAATTGCGATCAACTCAAATTGCAAATATTTGTTACTGACTGATGATAATGGAACTTGTAAAACATGTATGGAAAGCATGAGGGATGAAGCTGTACTGACTTTGAAGCAGGGTTGGAAATAGGCAAAATGATTGGAAGTAAGGAAGAAAGGATGCAGTCTGTGCAAAAACTGCCTTTCCTGTCTTTATAGAGGTTAGATTTTGGCTTCTGGGCCCATGGGTTAGGATGCACAAATATCTTGGAATTGGCAATTGTGGGATTTGGGATGGCTGTGAAGTGTCTAGTGTGTTACAGTAGCTGGGTGGTTTAGGGTTGGTGGTTAATTAGGGAATAAGTGTCCATAACCTATTTAAATAAGGAACTTCTGAAGGAAAACAGGGAGTTGCAGATTTGGGAAAGTAATCTCAGCTTTTTCTCAAAATAGATATAAAGAACTAAAAATAATATTGTCCATTTTGAAAATAAAGCCAGTTTTTACAATACAGGAAACATTTCATATGGATTTGACCGTGAACTAGTGATAGAGTTGATAGTACTATATCTGGTGCTCTGAAATATTTGAAGTGCTTCCAGGTGTTCGGATTATTTAATGAGGCAGAAAATGAAAACCAAGTGGAAGCACCTTTATGAAAAAGCTCAGCCATTAAGAGTGGAGGCCATTTGGCTCAAGCAGGGTAATGTGTCTCCCAGCCACTTGCCCCGGATTTTCAGGTCCTTCCTTTCTGCCAAATCCACTCATCTTTCAGGAAACCTAAGAGATGCTGGGACTAAATTTTCACTAAAACCTAACATTACCCCATCCCTAAACTTACAATTGTCACTAAACTTAACCCTAACCCAAACCATTACCATTATAATAACCCTCCCCATAATATTGTTTGTGAACACAACCATTTAAACAAAACCTAACAAGAAGTTTAATGCAAACCAAACACCTAAACCTAATTTTAAAATAATATCTAACACTAACCGAAGCCCTAACCATTAACCTCACAACTAACCATGACCCTTACCTTAAACTTAAACCTAATCCTTAATTTAACCCTAAACCTAACTCTCAATCTAATCCTAACTTTCATCCCAGGCCTACCAATAACCCTAAGCCTTACCAAATGCCTATCCTTAAACCTAAATCTAAACATAAAATTAAATCTTTCCTTAACTCTAAGCCAAATGAAAATTTCACCCTAAAACAAACCTGATCAAGAACCCAAACCCTAATATTTAACCAAAACCTAAAATTAATCATGAAGTTATCACTGAAAATAATGCTAACAGTACACCCTCACCATAATGGTTACCCTACCCATGGACCTAACCGTAACCCTATTACTAACTCTAAAACTTTAACCGAACCCTAGTCATGACCCTAACCCAATCCCTAAATCAAACCCTAGCCAAAACTCTAAACTTAAACGTAAACCTCACCATAACACTAACCCTTATCCTAACCCTAAGTTTAGGCATAGCTCTAACTGTATATCTAGCTCCAAATCTATCCCTAAACCTAAACTTATGCCTAAAACTAACACTAGTCCTAAGACTAATGTAACACAAACCCTAACTCTCTAAATCTATCCAGAAACCTAACCTTGCCCATTACACTAACAAAAGGACTAACACTAACCCTAGAACTAAACCAAGCCTTAACACTTACCCCAAAACTATCCCTAACCCTTAACAGAATCCTATACCTAACACTAACTTAAACCTAATCCTACCTCTAACTCTAGACCTAACCCTAACCCTAGTCCTAGCCCTCGCTCTAACCATAGACCTGTCCAAACACAAACCCTAACCCTAACTTTGGTTTCAAACTGAACCCCAGCCCTAGCCCTAGCCTTTACACTAACTCTAAACATGTCCATAGACCCAAACCTGAATCTAGCCCTAACCTTAATTCTATCCCTAACCCTAAACCTAACCCTAGTTTTAAAATGAAATCTAACATTAACCATAAACCTCACAAATAACCAAAACCTTTACCCTAAACATAACTGAATTCTTAATTTAACCCTAAACCCAACCCTCAATCTAATCCTAAGATTCAAATGAGTCCTAACACTAAACCAGAGACTCACTAAGTCCTTATCCCTAAAACTACCCTGAAACTTAAGGTTAAACCTAAGCCTTACTCAAAGCCAAAATGAAACATGAACCATATATCAAACCCAATCCTGAAACCAAACTCTAATTTTAACAAAAACCTAAGATTAATCATAAACATATCACTAAAATTAAAGCTCAGCATACACCGTCACCATGACCCTAACCCTAGGCCTAGACATAACTCTAACCCTAACCCTAATGCTAACTTTAGCCCTAACCCTACACCCTAAATCTAATCATATCCCTAACACTAAACCTAACACTTACCCTAATCCCTTTATGCTAGCACAATAACCCTAACCCAAAACCAAGCCCTAACCCTACACAAACCCAAACACTAAAACTCTAGACTTAACTAGCCCTAGACCTAACTGGAGCCCTAAACCTCACCCTAGCCATAACTCTAAACTTAAACCTAACCTTCAACCTAGCCCTAACTCTAACCCTTAGATCAAACATATCCCTAAATCTAATAATTGCTCTAATTCTAACCCTAAATCTAAACTTATGCCTAACTCTAACTCTAGCCCTAACACTAATCTAACAGAAACCCTAAGCCTCTAAACCTAGCCCTAACCCCAACCTTGACATTACAATAACAAAAGGATTAACACAAACCCAAGCACTAAATCAAGCCCTAACATATACACTAAGACTAGCCCTAACCCTAAACTGAACCCTAGTCCTAATGCTAATTCTATCCCAAACCCATATTCTAACCCTAGTCCCAGCCCTAGCAATAACCATAAACCTATCCCTAGCCCTAGATCTAACCCTAGTCCTGGCCCAAACACTAACCCTAACCCTAACTTTGGTTTAGCCTGAAACCCTGCCCTAGCCCTATCCTTTATGCTAACCTTAAACCTAGCCATAGACCCAACCCTGAATCTAGACCTAACCCTAAGTCTATCCCTAACCCTAAACATAGCACTAACACAAACTCTAATCCTAGTTCTAAACTGAAGCCTAACTCTAACACTAACCCTGGTCCTAACACTAACTCTAACCTTAACACTATCCATAAACCTATTTCAAGCCCTAGCACTAGCCCTAGCTCAAACCTAACTCTAGACCTAAACCTAGCCATAGACTTAAACCTAACCCAAGCCCTAACACTAACCATAACCTTAGATCTAATCTTAGACCAAAAGCTTGTCCTAACACTAACCCTAACCAAAACACTAGCTCTAAACCTAACCCTAGCCCTAGATATAACCCTAATCCTAGTACTAGTCCTAGGCATATCCTTAACACTAGCGCTAGCCCTAATTCTAAACTTAACCCTATACGTAATTCTAAACCTAACCCTAGACATAATCCTAAACCTAGCTGTAGACCTAGCCCTAGACATAGCCCTAAGCCTATATCTATTCTTAGCCCTTACCATAAACCTAACTCTAGCCCTAACCCTAACCCTAGCACTAACACTCACCCTAACCCTATCCCTAAACCTAAACCTATCCCTAATACTAAAGCTGATCCTAACACAAACTCTAACCCCAACACTAGCCATAAACTTATGCCAAGCTCTAGCCCTAACCCTAGCTCTAACCTAAATGCTAGGACTAAACCTAGCCCTAGCACTAAAACTAACCCTAGCAATAACAATAATCCTCAACCTAAACATAAACCTAGCCCTTATCCTAGCCATTCCCCTAAGCCTAGTTCTAACCCTAAACTTCATCCTACCCTTACCACAACCCTAGTCCTAGTCATAGGCCTAAACTTAGCCCTACACTTAACCCTAGCCCTAACACTAACCCTAACACTAAACCAAACCAAACCCTAGCCTTAGTCCCACCCAAACCCTGAAACTAAAACGAGCACTAACAATAACCCTTACTCTAAGCCTATACCTAGCCATAGCCCAAGCAATAGCCCTACCTCTAAACCTAGCCCTAGACCTAAATCAGGTCCTAACCCTAACCCTAATGAACTTACCATAAGACACTAATCCAAACACTAACACTAACCCTTACCCTGAACCTACACCTAGACCTAAATCTAGCCCTAAACCTCACCCTAAAATTTCACCTCAACCTACTCCTAACCCTAACCCTAATCCTCAACCTAGCCCTAACCCAAGCCCTAAACTAACCTTATCCCAAGTCCTAACCCTAACCCTAACCTAAACTTAATGCTAAACCTAAACTTAACCCTAACCCTAACCATGCCCTAAACCTAACAATAAATCTGACTCTAACCCTACCCCTAGGCTAACCCTACCCTAACTCAAAAACCAAACCTCTAACCCTAACATGAACACTGAAACATCCCAGCCCTCAACCTACCTCTTATCCTAGCCCAATCAGTGATCTAAAATTAAAATACACCTAACCCTAAAACCTAACCCTGGCCTGAACACTAACCCTAACCCTAAACTTAGCTTTAGCCTTAACCTTTCCCCTAGTCCTAGCCCTTACCCTAAACCTCAACCTAGTCATGTCCCTAACCATCACCCTAACACTTACCTGAAGCCTAATTGTATACCCAAACTGCAAGTGAAAATGTCGACCAAGTTTCTCTCTGACAAGGTCCAGACTTGGGTAGGACTCCTCAAAGACACCATTCCAGGACATTGTCTAAACAATCTCTTCTGGAAATTTACTATTGAATCAAATTGCAAATATTTGTTACTGATTGATCATAATAGAACTTGTAAAAGAAATATGGAAGGCATGAGGGATGAAGCTGTAGTGACTTTGAAGCAGGGTTTGAAATGAAGGACAAAATGGTTGGAAATGTGGAAGAAAGGAAACAGTCTGTGCAAAATCTGCTTTTCCTATATTTGTTATTATTATTATATTTGTTATTGTTATTTGTTATTATTAATTGTATTATTAGAGATTAGATTTTGGCTTCTGGGCCCATGGTTTAGGATGCAAAAATATTTTGAAATTGGCAATTGTGATACTTGGAATGGCTGTGAAGATTCTGGTGGGTTACAGAAGCTGGGTAGTTTAGGGTTGGTGGTAAATTAGGTTATAAGTGTCTATAACCTATTTTAAAAAGGAACATCTGAAGGAAAATGGAGTTAGAGATTTGGGAAAGTAATCTCAGCTTTTTCTCAAAACAGATACGAAGAAATAAGAACCATATTAGCCATTTTGAAAATAAAGCTTTTTGTATAACAAAAGAAGCATTTCATGTGGAGTTGACCCTGAATTAGTGATAATGTGGAAACTACTATATCTGGTGCACTGAAATATTTTAAGAGCTTCCAGGTGTTTGAATTGGTTAATGAGGGAGATAATGAAAACAAAGTGGAAGCAACATATGAAGCATCTAAACAATGAAGAGTAGAGGCCATTTGGTTCAAGCAGGGTAATGTGTCTCCCTGCAACTTGCCAAGCATTTTGAGGTTGTTCCTTTATGCCGAATCCACTCATCATATGGGAAACCTAAGAGATGCTGGGGCTGGCCCCTGGCACTAAATTTTCACTAAAACATAAAACTGCCCCATCCCTAAACTTACAATTCTCACTAAACTTTACCATAACCCAAACCATCACCCTTATCATAACCCCTCACCACAGCACTCATTGTCAATGCTACATTTAAATGAAACCTAACACTAACATTAATCCAAACCAAAATCCTAACCCTAAGCCTAACCCTAATTTTAAAATGAAATCTAACACCAACGTAAACCCCAACCATAAACCTCATAACTAATCATAACCCTTGCTCTAAATTAAACCTAATCTTTAATTTGAACCTAAAGCTAAGCCTCAATCTAATACTAAATTTGAACTGAGACCTAAAACTAAACCTAAGCCTTACTAAATACCTATCCCTAAACCTAACCCTAATCATGAATTTAAACCTAACTGTAACTCTAAGTCAAAAGGAAACTTTAACCCTAAACCAAACCCTATCCTGAACCAAACCCTAATTTTTATCCAAAATCTAAAATTAATCATAAATGTATCACTTGAAAAAATCTAACCATACATCCTCACCATAACCCTAACCCTAGCCCTAGAACCAACCATAAGCCTAACCCTAACCCTATTGCTAACCTTAGCCCTAACGCTACACCCTAACACTCACCATATCCCTAACACTAAACCTAACATTTACCCTAACCATTCCATCCTAACACACTAACCCTAACCCTAAACATAGCCCTAACCCTGCTCAAACCCAAATGCTAAATAAACTAACCCATACCCTTGTCCTAGCCCTAACCTCAGCCCTAAACCTAAGTCTAGCCAAAACCCTAACCTTAAACTTAACCCCACCCTACCCCTAAGCCTTACCCTAACCCTAAGATTAAACATAGCCCTAACCCTAATCCTAGCTCTAATTCTAACCATAAACCTAAATATATGCCTAACCCTAACCCTAGCCCTAACTCTAACACACACCCTAACCCTCTAAACCTAGCCCTAACCCTAACCTTGGCCATTACATTAACCAAAGGACTAACACTAACCCTAGCACTAAACCAAGCAGTAACACTTACCCTACAACTAGCTCTAACCCAAAACTGAACCCTAGACCTAACACTCACCCTCACCATATCACTACCTCAAACCCTAGCCCCAGCCCTCACTCTAAACTTAACCTAGTCCTAGCCATAGCTCTAACCCTAGACCTGTCCTGAACACTAACCCTAACCCTAAATTTGGCTTTAGCTGGAAACCCAGCCCTAGCCCATCCTTTTCCCTAATCCTATACCTATCCATAGACCCAACCCTGAATCTAGCCCTAACCCTAATTCTATCCCTAACCCTAAACTTAGAACTGACACAAACCCTAATCCTAGTTCTAGACCAAAGCCTTACCCTAACAATAACCCAGGTTCTAACACTAACTCTAACCTTAACACTAGCCATAAACCTATCCCAAGTCCTAGCCCTAGCCTTAGCTACAATACAAACATTAGACTTAACCTAGCTCTAGACTTAAACCTAACCCTAGCCCTAAAACTAACCCTAAACCTAGCCCTAACTCTAGACAGAACCCTAGTCCTCACCTTAAGACTAACTGTAACACTAGCTCTACCCAACACCAAACCCTAACAATCTAACCCAAACCCTAGTCCTAGGCCTAAACTTAGCACTAAACCTAGCCCTAGCTATAACCCTAAACTTAAACCTAAACCCCATGCTAGCCCTAACTCTTACCCTAACCCTAAGATTAACTATATCCCCTACCCTAATCCTAGCTCTAATTGTGTTCCTGAACCTCAATGTATGCCTAACCCTAACTCTAGCCCTAACTCAAATCTAACACAAAACCTAACCCTCTAAACCTAGCCTTAATCTTATCCTTTCCCATTACACTTAAAAAAGGTCTCACACAAACCCTAGCACTAAACCAAGCCCTAACACTTACCCTACAACAAGCCCTAACCCTACCCAAACCCTAGACCTAACAATAACTCCCACCCTAACCGAACTCTAACCCTAGGCCCAGCCCTAGCCCTAAACTTAGCCCTAAACCTAGCCCTAACTCTAACCCTAGACCTGTCCTGAACAATAACCCTAATCCTAAGTTTGGCTTTAGTCTGAAACCCAGCCCTAGCCCTAGCCTTTACCCTAATTCTAAACCTAGCCATAGACCCAACCCTGAATCTAGCCCTAACCCTAATTCTATACCTAACCCTAAACTTAGAACTAACCAAACCCTAATCCTAGTTCTAAACCAAAGCCTTATCCTAACACTAACCCTGGTCCTAACACTAACTCTAACCCTAACACTCATCATAAACCTATCCCAAGCACGAGCCCTAGCCCTAGCTCTAATCCTAACCTTAGACTTAACCTAGCTTTAGGCTTAACCCTAACTCTAGCTCTAAAACTAACCCTATACCTACTCCTAACGCTAGATGGAACCCTAGTTCTTACCCTAAGCCAAACTAAAACACTAGTTTAAACATAACACTAGTCCTAGCCCGAGGCATAACCCAAGCACTAGCCCTGAACCTATTCCTAAACCTAAGCTTAGGCATAAATCCTAAACCTAGCTCTAGAGCTACCTCTTTACCTAGTCCTAGCATTAGCCCTAAGACAACTTCTATCCTAGCCTTAACCCTAAACCTAACACTAGCCCTAACCCTAACACTAGCATTACCACTCACCCTAACACAAGCCCGAAAATTAACCCTAACCCTAAACCTAAATCTGGTCCTAACACTAACTCCAACAATAACACTAGCCATAAACCTATCCCAAGCCCTAGCCCTAGCCCTAGCTCTAACCCAAACTGTAGACCTATGGGTACCTCTAGCACTGACCCTAACCCTAGCACTAATCATAACCCTCAACCTAAACCTAACCCTAGCCCATACCCTACCTGTACCACTAAGACTAGCTCAAAACCTAAACCTACTGCTAGTCCTTACCCTAACCCTAGTCCTAGCCATAGCCCTACCCTTGGCCCTAACCCTAATCCTATGGCTAACACTAACACTAAACATAAACCTAAACCTAACCCTATACCTAGCCTTATCCAAAGCCTTGAACATAACACGAGCACTAACACTTACCTTTCAAATAAGCCTAGCCCTAAACCTAGCCATAGCCCAAGCCATAGCCCTACCTCTAACTCTAGCCCTAGACCTAAAACTGGTCATAACCCAAACCCTAACACACTTACCATAACACGCTTATTCAAAGGCTAACCCTAAACCTAAAACTAGACTTAAATATTGCCCTAACCCTCACCCTAAATCTACACCTCAACCTAATCCTAACCCTAAACCTTGTCCTAAAACTAGCTCTAACCTTAGCACTAAACTAATCTTAACCTCAGACCTAACCCTATCCCTAACCTAAACCTAATGCTAACGCTAAACTTAATCCTAAACCTAACCTTAAACCTAACTCTCACACTACCACTACTCCAACCCTACCCTAATAGAAACACTAACCCTCAAACCCGAATCGGAACCCTGAAACATCCTAGCACAAGACCTAGCTCTAACCCTAGCCCTAGCAGTAACCAAAACCTAAAATTACCCCTAATCCTAAACCTAACCCTGGCCTGAACACTAACCCTAACCCTAAACTTAGCTTTAGCCCTAGCCCTAGCCCTTACCCTAATCCGAAATCTAGCCATGGACCTATCATAAAAATCCTTACCATAACCCTAACTGTAAACCTAAACATCAAGTGACAATATCTACCAAGTTTCTAGGTGACGAGGTCGAGAAAAGGGTAGGACTCCTCAAAGACAGCATTCCAGGATATTGTCAAAACCATCCCTCCTGGAAATTCACTATTGAATCAAATTGGAAATATTTGTTACTGATTGATAATAAAGGAACAGGTAAAACACATATGGAAGGCATTAGGGAAGAAGCTGTACTGAATTTGAAGCAGGGCTGGAAATGAAAGGCAAAATGGTTGTAAGTGAGGAAGAAAGGAAACAGTCTGTGCAAAATGGCCTTTCCTATCTTTGGAAGGTTAGATTTTGGCTTCTGGGCACATGGTTTAGGATACACAAATATCTTGGAATTGGCAATTGTGGGACTTGGGATGGTTGTGAAGTGTCTGGTGTATTACAGTAGCTGGATGGTTTAGTGTTATCAGTTAATTAGAGTATAAGTGCCTATACCCTAGTTAAATAAGGAACACTTGAGGGAAAACAGGGAGTTAGAGATTTGGGAAAGTAATCTCAGCTTTTTCCCAAAACAGATATAAAGAACTAAGAACAATATTATCAGTTTGGACAATAAAGCCTTTTTGTACAATACACGAAACATTTCATGGGGATTTGACCATGAACTAGTGATAAAGTGGTTAGTATTATATCTGGTGCTCTGAAATATTTTAAGTGCTTTCAGGTGTTCAGATTGTTTAATGAGGCCCATAATGAAAACAAAGTGGAAGAACCTGTAAGAAAGAGCTCAGCAATTAAGAGTGGAGGCCATTTGGCTCAAGCAGGGTAATGTGTCTACAAGCAACTTGCCCCAGATTTTCAAGTCGTTCCTTTCTGCTAAATCCACTCATCTTTTGGGAAACCTAAGAGATGCTGGGGCTGGCCCCTGGCACTAAATTTTCACTAAAACCTAACACTACCCCTATCCCTAAATTTACTATTCTCAGTAAACTTAACCCTAACTGGAACCATTATACTTATCATAACCCTCACCATAACATTCATTGTAAACTCTACATTTAAATGAAAGATATCATTAACCTTAATCCAAACCAAATACTTAACCCTAAACATAACCCTAATTTTAAAATGAAAGCTAGCACTAACATTAACCCTACCCATAAAACTTACCACTAACCATAACCCTTACCCTAAACTTAAACTGAATCCTTAATTTAACCCAAAACCTAACCCTCAATCTAATGTTAACTTTTAACCAAGACCTAAAACTAACCCTAAGCCTTGCCAAATACATATCCCTGAACCTAACCCTAACCATGAATTTAAACCTAACCCTCACTCTAAGCCAAAATGAAACTTTAACCCTAAACCAAACCTGATCCTAAACCCCAACCCTAAATTTTAACCAATACCTAAAATTAATCATAAACATCTCACTAAAAATAAAGCTAACTATACACCCTCAACATAACCCTAACCTAGCCCTACACCTAACCATAACCCTAACCCTAAACCTAATGCTAACCTTAGCTCTGACGCTACACCCTAACAATAACTATATCCCTAATACTAAACCTAATGCTTACCCTAACCCCTTTAACACATCAAACCTAACACTAAAGCTTACCCTAAATCTTCCCAAACACAAACCCTAAAACTCTTAACACTAAACCTCTTCCTAGCCCTAACCCAAGCCCTAAACCTCACCCTAGCCATAACCCTAACCTTAAACATAATCCTCACCATAGCCCTAATGCTAAACCTAACCCTAAGATTAGACATAGCCCTAACCCTAATCCTTGCTCTAATTCTAATCCTAAACATAAACTGATACCTAACTCTAACCCTAGCCCTAAATCTAATCTAACCCAAACCCTAACACTCTAAACCTAGCCCTAACCCTAACCTTGCCCATTACACTAACCAACAGACTAACACTAAACCTAGTATTAAACCAAGCCCAAACACTTACCCTACAATTAGCCCTAACCCTAAATGGAACCCTAGTCCAACACCAACCCTCACACTAACCCTACACCTAACAGTAGCCCCCTCACAAGCACTTACTGTAACCCTAGTCCTAGCCCTAGCTCTAACCCTAAACCTGGCCAAAAACTAAATCTAGCCCTAACTTTGGCTTTAGAATGAAACCCAGTCCTAGTCCTAGCCTTTATGCTAATCCTAAACCTAGGTTTAGAACCAATGCTGAATCTAGCCCCAACCCTAATTCTATCCCTAACCCTTTTAACCTAGCACTAACCCAAACCCTAACTCTAGTGCTAAACCAAAGCCTAACCCTAACACTAACCTTAGTACTAACAGTAACTCTAACCCTAACACTAGCCATAAAACTATCCCAATCCCTAGCATTGAGCTGACCTTAACCCTAGACCTAAATCTAGCCATAGTTTTAACCCTAACGCTAACCTTAACATTAACCCTAACCCTAGCAGTAACCCAAGACCAAACCCTAGTCCTAACACTTACCCCAACCGTAACACTAGTTCTAACACTAACCCTACTATAGACCTAAACCTAAACCTAGTCCTAGCGAGAGGGATAACCCTAGCACTAGAACTAGCCCTATTCCTAATTTAACCCTAAACATAACCCTAAACCTAGCCCTAGACCTAGCCGTAGTGCTAGCCCTAAACCTACATCTATCCCAAGCCCTAACCCAAACCCTAAATCTAGCCCTAATGCTAAACCTAGCACTACCACTCACCCTAAACAAAGCCATAGACCTAAATCTAACCCTAACCCTAAACCTGGTTCTAACAGTAACTCTAACCCTAACACTTGAAATAAACTTATCCGAAGCCCTAAACCTAGTCCTAGCTCTAACCCAACTTCTAGACCTAACGCTAGCCCTAGTGCTAATACTAACCCTAGTACTAACCATAACCCTCAACCTAAACCTAAACTTAGCCCGTACACTAGCTGTACTCCTAAGCCCAGCTCTAATACTAATCATAGCCCTAGCCCTTACTCTAACCCCAGTCCTAGCCATAGGCCTACTCTTAGCCCTAACCCTACCCAGGTTCTAACACTAGCACTAAACCTAAACCTAACCTTAGCCCTAGCCCTAACCCAAGCCCTGAACCTAATCTGAGCACTTACAAAAACCCTTACCCTAAGCCTTGCCATAAAATTAGTCATAGCCCAAGCCATAGATCTATCCCTAGCCCTAGACATAAACCTAGTCCATACCTTAACCCTAACGCACTTACTATAACACATTAATCTGAAACCTAAATGTAACCCTAAAACTAGACCTAAATCTAGCCCTAACCCTCACCTCACCCTAAACCTTCATCTACACCTAATCCAAACCCTAAACCCAATCCTAAACCTAACTCTAACCCTAGCCCTAAATTAACCTTAACCCCAATCCTAACGCTAACCCTAAACTAAACTTAATGCTAAACCTAAACATAACCCTAAACCTACTCTTAAACCTAACTTTAACCCTACCCCTATTCTAACTCTACCCTAACCCAAACACTAACCTTCTGACCCAAACTCGAACCCTGAAACTTATCCTAGACCTAGATCTAGCTCTAATGTTAGCCCTAGCTGCAACCTAAACCTAAAATTACACATAACCCTTAACTTAGCCCTGGTCTGAACACTAAAACTAATACTAAGGTTAGATTTAGCCCTAACCCTAGCTCTAGCCCTAGCCCTTACCCTAACACTAAACCTAGCCATGGACCTTAACCTCTGCCCTAATTCTTACCCTAACCCTAATTTTAAACCTAAAATGCAAGTGAAAATATCTACCAAGTTTCTGTCTGACGATGTCCAGACTTGGAAAGGACTCCGCAAAGACACTAAAACCTTACAATACCCCTATTCTTAAACTTACAATTCACACTAAACTTAACCCTAACCCTAAACATCACCATTATTATAACCCTTACCGTAACATTCATTGTAAAGGCTATATTTAAACGAAACATAAGACTAAACATAATACAATCAAAAAACCTAACCCTAAACAACCATAATTTTAAAATGAAACCTAACACTAATCTAAACCTTAGCCCTAACCCTAACCTAGACGTTTACACTAACAAAAGGACTAACACTAACCCAAGCACTAAACCAAGCCCTAACACTTACCCTACAACTAACCCTAAACCTGAACCAAAAGCTAGTCCTAACAATAACCCTAACCCTAACCGTAACACTACCTGTAACCCTAGCCCCAGGCCTATCCCTAACCCTAACCCTAGGCCTATCCCTAGCTCTAACCCTAGACCTGGCCCAAACACTATCCCTAACCCTTACTTTACCTTTAGCCTGAACACCAGTTCTAGGCCTAGCCTTTATTCAAACCCTAAACCTAGCCATAGAACCAACCCTGAATCTACCCCAACCCTAATTCTATCCCTAAAACTACCCCTAGCACTAACATAAAACCTAACACTACTCTAAACCGAAGCCTAACCCTAACACTAGCCCTACTTCTAACACTAACTCTAACCCTAAAACTAGCCATAAACCTATCCCAAGCCCTAGCTCTAGCCTTAGCTCTAACCCTAGCCCTAGACTTAACATTAACTGTAGCACTAACACTAACCCTAAACCTAGCCCTAACCCTAGGCTGAACCTTAGTCCGAAAACAAACCCTAACTATAACACTACCTCCACACTAATTCTAGCCCTATACCTACCCTAAACCTAGTCCTAGCCTAAGGCATAACAATAGCAGTAGCCCTAGCCCTAATCCTAAAACTAACCTAGACATAATCCTAAACCCAGCCCTAGAACTGGCCTTGTACCTAGACTTAACACTACACCTAAGCCTACATCTATACCAAGCACTAACCCAAACCCTAATTCTAGTCCTAACACTAACCATAGCACTACAACTCATCCTATCCCAAGCCCCAAAACTAAACCTAACCCTACTCTAAACCTACTCCTAACACTAACTCTAACCCTAACTCTAGCCATAAACTTATCTCAAGCCCTAGCCCTAGCCCTAGGTCTAACCCAAAACCTAGGCCTTAACCTAGCCCTAGCACTAACAATAACCTAGCACTAACCATAACTCTCAACCTAAACCTAACCCTGGCCTTTATCCTAGCCATACTCCTAGCCTAGATCTAACCCTAAACCTAGCCCTAGTCCTAACCCTAAACCTAGTCCTAGCCATAGGCATACCCTTAGCCCTAAACCTCACACTTGCAATAACACTAACCCTAACCATAAACCTAAACCTCACCCTCACCTTATCCATACCCTAACCTTAAATCTAAACTTATGTCTAACTCTAACAGTAGCCCTAACTCTAATGGAACACAATGCTAACTCTCTAAATCTAGCCCTAACTCTAACCCTAGCCATAACACTACATAAACACTAACACTAACCCTAGTCCTAAACCAAGTCCTAACACTAACCCAAAAGCTAGCCCTAACACTCAACCGAAATCTCATCCTAACACTAACCCTCATCCTAACAAACCACTAACCCTAACCCCAGCCCTATCCCTAACCCTAATCGTACTCCTAGCTCTAGCTCTAACCCTAGCCCTAGCAGTAAACCTAACCCTAAACCTACCCCTAACACTAACCCTAACCTTGGCTTGATAACTAACCCTAACCCTAAATTTAGCTTTAGCCCTGACCCTACATTTATCACTAGGCCTTACCCTAAACCTAAACCTAGCCATAGCCCTAATCCTAACTATAGACTTAACCTTAAACCTATGACTAACCCAAACCCTAACCCTAGTTGTAAACCAAACCCTAATCCTAAAACTCACACTGGTCCTAACACTATAACCCTAACACTAGCCCTAATAGTAGCCCTAGCCTTAGACCTAACCCTAGGTCTAAACTCAATGCTACACCTAACCCTTCCCCTCCCCCTCCCCCTAACCCTTGCCCTAACACTAACGCTAACCCTAGTCCTATCCCTAAACCTAAACCTTAGCCCTAACACTAAATATAACCCTAAACCAAATCCTAGTCCTAACACTAACCCAAACCGTAACAGCAGCTCACCCTAACTGTAACTCTTGCCCTAACCCTAACCCTCGCACTAACAGTAACCCTAAACCTACCACTAACATAATCCTAACCCTAACTCTAAATACGGTCCTAACACTAACTCTAACCCTAACACTAGCCATAAACCTAAACCTATCCCTACCCCTAACTCTAACCCTACCCCTAGACCTAAACCCAGCCCTTACCCTAACCCTAACCCTAGCACTAAATCTAACCCTCAACATAAACCTAACCTTAGCCCTAACCCTAGCACTACCACTAAACCTAATCCTAGTCCTATCCCTAAGCCAAACCCTAATTCTAAACCTAACTCTAAACCTAAACTAAGCTCTAACCTTAAACCTAGTCCTAGCCAATGCCTTAACCTTAGCCTTACCCCTAGACCTAATCCTAACCCTAAAACTAGCCCTAGCCCTAGCCCTAGACCTGACCCTAACTCTAATCCTAACCTTTGCCTTAACACTAACCCTTACCCTAACTTAAACCTTAATCTGACCTAAACACTAACCCTAACCCTAGTCCTAACCCTAAACCTTACCATATCCTTAAACCTAAATCTAACCATAACCCTAACCCTAACCCTAATCCTAAACTACACCTAATGCTAAAGCTAACACTAACCCTACCATAACCCAAGCCTTCACCCTCTAACCCTAACCATAACCCTAGCTGTATTCCTAACTCTAAACCTTACCCAAAACATAACCCTAAAACTAGCCGTAACGATAACCCTAAACATAAACATAGTCCTATCCCTAAACCTAGACCTTACCCTAGCCCTTGGTCAAACCCTTACCCTAAACCTAAACCTAGCATTAGCCTTAACCCTAACCCTACCACAAACCCTAACCCTAAATGTAACCCAAAATGTAATCCTAAATCTAATTGTAACCCTAAACTGAGCCCTACGACTAATGCTAATCCAATTGTCAACCCTTGACCTGACCTTAAATCTAGCCCTAGCCCAAGCACTTGCCCTAGTGCTAGCAGTAGCTCAAACCATAAATCTAACGTTAGCCCTATCCATAACCCTAACCCTAACCCTAACCCTCACCCCAGCCCTATACCTAGCCTTAGCACTAGCTCAAATACTAATCTTAGATCTAAACTTAGACTTAAGCCTAAACCTAAACTTGGCACTAACACTAACCCTTAACTTAAACCTAACCCTAGCACTAATCCCAGCACTAAACCTATCTGTAAACCTAATCCTAACACTAAACCTAACCCTGACCATGGCCCTGCACCAAGTCCTAGACCTAGCCCTAATCCTAAACCTAACCCTATTCCTAAACTTCAATGTAATCCTAACCATAGCCCTAACCCTAGCACTAATCCTAACCCTAGAATAACCCTAACACTGGATATAACCCTAACTCTAGACCAAACCTTAACCCTGGCACTACCCAGAACCTAACCCAGCTCTAAACCGATTCCTAACCCTCACAGTAACCCTGATCCTAACACTAATTCTAACCCTAATACTACTTCTAATACTAGACCTAACCCTAGACCGAGCCTTAATCCTAACCCTAGCCCTAACATGAACACTATCCCTAGCCCTAACATGAAACCTATCCTTAGCCCTACCCTAACTGCAACACTAGTTCTAACACTCACCCTAAACCTGACACTAACTCTAAACCTAACCAGCCCTAGAACTAACCCTAACCCTAGTTCTACACATAGCCTTAAACCTAGCCATAACCATAGCCCTAATCCTATATTTAACCTACTCGGTTATCCTAAACTTAGCCTTAGCCCTAGCTCTAGCCCAAGCCCTAGCACTAGACCTAACCCTACACCCAAACTTAGGCCTAACCCAAAACCTAACTCTAAACATAACCCTAACACTAATCCTAACCGAAGCCCTAAAACTAAATCTAACCCTAACCCTAAACCTGGTCCTAACAATAACTCTAACCCTAACACTAGCCATGAACTTATCCCAAGCCCTATCACTAGCACTAGCTCTAACCCAAACCCTAGACCTAACCTGAGCCCTAAAACTAACTGTAAGCATAGTACTAACCATAAACCTCAACCTAAACATAAACCTAGCCCTAACCCTATCTATACCCCTAACACTACTTGTAACTCTAAACCTAGCCCTAGCTCTTACCCTAACTCTAAAACTAGCCATGGCCCTAACCATCCCTCTAACCCTTATTCTAACCCTAATTGTAAATCTAAACAGCAAATGATAATATCTACCAAGTGTCTGTCTGCCGAGGTACAGACATGGGTAGGACTTCTCAAAGACAGCATTCCAGAATATTGTCAAAACCGTCCCTTCTGGAAATTTGCTATTGACTCAAATTCAAAATATTTGTTACTGATTGAAGATAATGGTACTTGTAAAAGATATATGCAAGGCATGATGGATGAAGCTGTACTGACTTTCAAATGGTTGGAAATGAAGGGCAAAATGGTTGGAAGTGAGGAAGAAAGGAAGCAGTCTGTGCAAAAATTGCCTTTCCTGTCTTTGTAGAGGTTAGATTTTGGCTTCTGGGCCCATGGGTTAGGACGCACAAATGTCTTGGAATTGGCAAATGTGGAAATTGGGATGGCTGTGAAGTGTCTGGTGGGTTACAGTAGCTGGGAGGTTTAGGGTTGGTGATTAATTAGGGCATAAGGGTTGATGATTAATTAGGGAATAAGTGCCTATAACCTAGTTAAATAAGGAACATCTGAAGGAAAACAGGGAGTTAGAGATTTGGGAAAGTAATCTCAGCTTTTTCTCAAAACAG
>PVKS010032983.1:0-22094 GCA_004027875.1 Aplodontia rufa | reverse complement strand
TTTCCTTCTTTGTCTCTCTTGGGTATTTATCACAGCAATGAAAAGCTGACACATTCTTCCTTCATTCCAATCAACATGTAGGTATTCCTGGGTTCCTGCAGTCGATGCTGTTTATTGTATACACAATATCCATTGCCTTCTCCCTCTCTTCTCTTTTGTGTAGGGATACACACTTCACCACAAACTGACAGCCATATCTATGACTCAGGATAACTGAACTCTTCTGCACCCCAGAAATGGATTCAAATAACTTAGACAATCATAGCAATTCCATCCCCTAGCCAGGCTGGTCACTGATCCAGATTTAAGCTAATCAGTGCACAAACATTTCCATCCTGACTTCAGTGGTACAAGATTGCTCCTCCCACAAACCATTTGGCCCAGTGGGATTGCAAAAAAGAATTTGTATTAAACAGTTGGAGAGAAGAATTTCTTTCATTAGTTGAACAAGATCAAGGAGTTACCTTGCCAGTTACAGTGGCCAGGCATGCTGAGAGCACGAAGGGTGCTGGCTGAGGCCAGAGCTGACACCTGGTGGAATTGCAGAGCAGAGGGATTGGCAGAGAAAAGGAGTCAGAGCTCTGGACTGGGTATGGCCCTACCTCTGCACTTCCTGTCCTGTGATGTTACATACTCTATTATTGTTTCACGTGGTTCAACAGGGCTTTCTGTTTCATGTAACCAAGAGCATCTTATCCAACACAGTTCTGGAATCTACTAAGAAACACATGATCTTGGTCTTTATATTTCAGCTCTCCTACTGAATAATGAAAGAATTAAAGCAAAGCCTTTGAACTGTCTTTTCTATTCTAAACCTCCATGTCTAAAGGGCATGGTGCAGTTCTAGGCACCACGAGGTTTTAGAAACATTGTAAGTGGAAAGTTCAAGACCAAAACATAGGACAAAGGTGTTTCACAGGAAGCCACACTTCAAGAACAATGGACATTGAGTAGTTTACCTGACAGGCTTAGCAAGAGACACCGAACTGTCGAACTGTCCAAACTCTAGCCAATACACGAAGAAAAAAGATAATGAGCTTTTTGGGAAGAAGGGAGTTCATAAAGAGGCAGTTTCCTCTTTACTACCACCTGCAGAGGAGGGGCGGCTGGTTTTTTTTCCTCCTTCCAAGAGAGCTCCAGGCAATTACCCATAAACATTGGGGGTGCCTGCAATTTGTTCCCAGTCAGAGGTTTGTTTGGTTAGTAGTTTGTTACCCCTTAACCACACTGGACAGGGGAAGACAGAACTAGAAAATATCAGCTCTGGGAAGCACTGGAGTGAAGCAGTCAAGACTGTCTTGAGTTCTCCTGAGATTTCTGTGGATGGCTCCAAAAAGATATATAACCTTAACCTGAGCCACCTACTGAATCAGAGAGCCAAGAAGGATGGAGTGCCTTTTGGGAAGCTGGGGAATAGTTAAATTCAATATAGCCTGGATTTCCCGAATCACAGAGTTGTGCAAGTAAGAGATGTGCTGCACCCTATGGTGCAAACTTGAATGTCTCCTGAACCTAACATGAGGTCTGTTCTAATGTAAATATGTATGGAAGGAAGTTAGGAAAGAAATAAGTTAATTGGCTTTTTGTACAGTGCTTTGTGTAGTCTCCTGTGTATTACATAACTCCAAACACTTTTTGAGGGAAATAATTATGCCTAGGCTCTTATTAATGTTTCTCACTTCACTGTAGCACGGAATAGCTTTCAGTTTCGGTCTCTGATCCCTTCCTACATCTTTCAGTTCATGTCTTGCTACCTCTTTACACATACCTGGAGCTCCTGTTATGCCAAACCCCTTGGCTCCTCATAAAATACAGAGTCCTCTCTTTCATACTGGGGCCTGATCCCTTCATGTCTCTTTTGTCTGCAGCCCTTTTTCCTCCACCATGTACAGATCTTGAAGGTTTTCTTGACATTTCCATATAAGATGTGGGATTTCCATAACACCCTGCATTTTTTCATTATCTTTTAATTCCTGGTTCATGTCAGTCAAGGTCTCTCATGTAATCAAATCTTGGCATATTTCTTGCCCTTGAGTTAGTACCATTTACTTCTCCTTGCATTAGTTACTAACACACACTTTTCTGTTGCTTTCTTCCTACTCCTTTCTCTTAACAAAGTTCTTTGGAGTTCAAGTTGAAATGTCTAGGATGCTATCTACTCTTTCCATCCTGGAAAGTTTTTGACAGGGCTACCCATATAGTAAAATACTATTTTCTTTTTACAGATAGGAAGATTTATTTTAAAGAGGGAAAGGGGGGGGGGGAGAAAGGAGGGGGGAGAGAGAGAGAGAGAAACAATTTTTATTTAGTTTCTATGCAGCTTTTCAGTGTGCATGTGGAGCTGGGGTTTGAACTCGCATACTCACACATGCTGAGTAAGTGCTGTAACCACGGAGCCACCACTCCAGCCCTAGATAGGAAGATTTTAAAACAACTAATCAACATCTTTGTTTCAATGATAAGGAATATGAGGTCATCAGGGGTGAAATGACTCATCCAAGTTTATAGAGCTACTTTCTAAAAAACCCAAACACAAATCTTAATATCCTAGTAATCTGTAAAATGTTATTGGTTTTCTCCAAAAGAAAATGCAAACCATCTTAAATTGAACTCACTCACAATTCCGAGAGGAAAATATTAAATATCTGCTAAGTGATCTTCACGTTGATTTTAGATCCTCTAGTTACAGCTTTGAATATAAGATATTCCAAGCCAATGAATGTCATGTTTAGGCAGGATTACAATACATATATATAAAGAGACAGTATTAGCCTGGAACAAGATACCTGGTAAAAAATATATTATTGAATCCCTGAGTCATTCTCAGAATTTAGGATTAGAATTAGAAGGGACCCCACAAGTTACTAAAAGGGCTGTCTTCTATGTGTCAGATGTTTTAATAACCATTTGACACATGATGTCTTATTCATCACAAAACAAATACATTGAGGGAATTTTTTTTTACTGATAGGACTTGGGCTCAGATATGGTAGATATCTTCCTCAGACTTACTGCAAGAAGTTATGGAGCAGGTCTACAAAGGCAGCTGCGGCCAAAGCCAAGGCTTTTCTGGCCCTGTATACCTAAATCAGATTCACTTCCTCTAAATACAGAATTCTCTTCTACAGACTACAAAGAATAGACTTTCCATATTCAGCAGAAATGTCTGTCTTGAGTAGATTCTGTTTTGAGAGGCAGATAGCTCTTTTCTATTTGAAGATTTCTGGGTTTTCTCTCTAACCTTAGTTCCTTCTTACATTTGCCTACCAAAAACTTCCACCAAGTTTTTAGATAGCCCTTTGGAGTAAACCCAAGCAAGACAATTCTTCATAACACCAATTCTTTCAAGCTCTTTCCATTTTCACCATCCTATATCTTCATTTCTCCAGGGAATATATCAGTATTCTCTTAATCAATATCCAAAAACTTCTGCTTCTAGCTTCCGCCCTGGATGGCCCCTTTCTCTGTGTGACCTTTTCAGTGTTGCTATTGAAATACTCCATTTGTGGTCTGTCTTCAGCTTTATGTTACATTTCAATGAATGTAGCCTAAGTTTGCAAGCTTTTTCATCAGAATCCCAACACACTAAAGAGAGATTTCTTGAGCACTGCTCTACAAGGCTTAAGAACACTCAAGAAACTCTCAAAAACGTAGCCAACAACACTTAAGATTCATTCAATTAAAAAGGAGCACAATTAACATGCAGTCAAATCCAGCTGAATTGGACCTCAGGTCCCAAAGTCCCAATGTTACAGACTTTTATAGGAAATAACAAACTACTTACTCAGCTCAGTGTTATTTGTGTTGAATGAGTTATAGAGCCAAGTCATGCTTGTAGGACTTTTGCTAGCATCTGTACTGAGATATGCATCGGTCTTCATCTGTCACCATTTCTAGGAATGTCTCACTTGGTGGAACATAAGAATAATAGAACCACAGATGCAAGACTGGGTTAATTGTTTGCAAAGAAATTTTTTTATTCTGCTTACATTTATTAAGAATATGCTTTTGTTTTAGTGGGTTCCCAAGACACCAGTTAAGCCTTTCTCTCCTATACAACAGAGAATCAGCAAAAAGCTTGAGAATCATGTATGTTTATGTCTTAAAAAATAAAGATAAGAGGGGCTGGAGTGGTGGCTCGATGGTTACAGCGCTTGTGGTGCTTGCCCGGCATGTGCAAGTACGCAGGTTCAAACCCCAGCACCCATGTACACAACTAAGTGTCAGAGCAACGAAAGCCATGTGAAAAACTCAATAAAAATGGAATCTTTCTCTCTCTCTCTCTCTCATCTGTCCTTCTCTCTTAATAAATAAATAATAAAGATAAGAGGTGGTAGTGAATCTTCATCCAGACTGAATAGCACAGACCTCTGATACTGTTCGTACGAAAAAGATAGTGCTAAATAAACTACCTTCTTTACATGTCACAGCTCTTTGTACATTTTTGAAAGATAGAAAGTTGGTGAGCAACATGAGAAAAATTCTTTTTACCACCATGTACAATTCTGTACATGATAGATAATGCTATGTAAGTTTGGATGATTAACTAATGAATCAATAGGATAAACCTATAAATGGTTGACATGGGCTTGAATCATGAAATTGGTTTGAATGTCTCCAATGTTGATTTAGGTCCTCTTTTAGTGAGATGGTATTTAGATTTTTGCAATCCCCATAATCAGTACTCTTAGATACAGTCAAATTCTCTGGTTTTATGTTCCTTCAAAATTTAGTTAGATGAATTGGGTGAACCAAGCTTCTATTTTAGAACAGATGATATGATTAAGAAGAGTCTTTTGGGAGAGATATCAGTCAAAGGTTGCAAACTTTTAGTCATAAGATGAATAAGTTCTGAATAGTCACAGCATGGTGACTATAGTTAACAATAAATAATATACTGTATACCTGTATAGATTTCTAGGAAGGTGGATCTTACATGTATTCACCACAAACATCAAAAGGACAACTACGTGAGGTGATAGTTGTGTGAAGTAGCATGATCACGGTAATCATTTTACAATAGATGAGTATATGTTATCATCACATTGTATGATTGAAACACATACAATTTTTACTTATCAATTATAACTTAATAAAGCTGGAAAGGAGGAGGAATCTTTTAGATTGGGTTGATCTGGTCCAAGCAGACTCACAAAGTTACTGAAGCAGGTATTATAAAATAAGGTTGAGGTGTAGGTAGATCAAATGCTTAACAATATCCTACCAGGACTATTATTTTTTATGGAGTAAGACAAAAGTTATATGCAAATTTTGAAATACATAATAAAGATTTTTTTTTTAAACTTTTTTTTTTAATAGAGAGAGGGACAGTGAGAGAGAGGGAGAAAGAGAATAAATTTTATTTAGTTGTTTATTTGACTGTTTTTGCTCTGACACTTTGTTGTGTACGTGGTGCCAGGGTTGGAACCCAGGTCTTTGCACATGCCAGGCAAGCACCATAACCCCTGAGTCACCAATCCAGACCCTAGAAAATCAATTTTATTTTATTTTTTTTATCTGGGTTTTGTTTTTCTGACATTTTGCTGTGTATGTGGTGCTGGGGTACAAACTTGCATCCTTGCGTGTGTGAGGCAAGTGCCATAACCACTGAGCCACCACTTCAGCCCCATGAAGAGTCCCTCTCTTTTTTTTTTTAATTGCTCCTTTATGTCCCAACTAGGTTTTTAAAAAAAAATTTTATTTGTTGAATATGGACTTATAGTTAACGGGCAATCATTATCAAGCAATCAATAACAAATGTATATTCACATAGTTAGCCAAGGCTGATGCCATTCTATGGCTTTCCCTCTTGGGTTCCTCATGGTTCTGTTTCCCCCAATTAAATACCTGTTTTAAATGGACTTCTTGTGGAGGTCGGAGGTTTCCCTCTGAGTTGATTCCCCATATTCCCTCCCTCCAGTCTCCTTGATGTCCTTCCTAATCCCTCTCCTCCTTCCTGCCCCCCTCTCTATGTCTTCAGGTATACTAGGCAAGGTTCCCCCAATTGTGTAAAAATTCATACATGTTGAGGTTATTATTAGCTTAGCCATCTATCATACAGTTTCCAGTTGTATTCTAACTACCACAAATGGGAGAAAACATTCAGCCCTTGAGTCTCTGAGATTGAGATACTTCACTTAGCATAATTTTTTCCATCTCCATCCATTTGGCTGCAAAAGCCATAATGTCGTTTTCTCTAATAGCCGAGTAGTATTCCACTGTACACATGTACCAAAGTTTTTGAATCCACTCATTGAGTGAGGGGCATCTGGGTTGGTTCCATAATCTAGCTGTAGAAAATTGAGTTGCTATAAACATTGATGAAGCTGTATCTCTATAATATGCTGATTCTAACTCTTTTGGGAAAATACCCAGAAGTGGGATAGCTGGGTCATAAGGTAGCTCCAGACCTAAGTTTTTGAGGAGTCCCCACACTGCTTTCCAGAGTGGTTGAACCAGTTTGCAATCCCACAAGCAATGTGACAGTGTTCCTCTTTTCCCAAAGCCCCTCCAGCATCTGTCATTGTTCGTATTCTTCATTTTTGCCACTCTGACAGGAGTGAGGTGGAATCTCAGTGAAGTTTTGATTTGCATTTCTCTTATTGCTAATGATGTAGAGTATTTTGTCATATATTTATGGGCTTTCTGGACTTCCTCCACTGAGAAGTTTCTTTTTAGTTAGGTAGCCCATCTATTGATTGGATTATTTGTGATTTTGGTGTTTAGTTTTTTGTATTCTTTGCTTATTCTGTATATTAGCCCTCTGTTCGAAGTGTAGCAGGCAAAGATTTTCTCCCATTCTGTTGGATCTCTCTTGACTCTCTTGACTAATTCTTTAGCTGTGCAAAAGCTTTTTAGTTTAATTGCATGTCATTAATTTATTCTTGACTTTACTGCTTGCACCATGCGAGTTTTGTTAAGGATGGCAGCGGTGACCCCTATGCCCTGTAGTGTTTATCCTACTTTTTCAAGTAAATTTAAAGTTGCAGGTTTAAGATCCAGATCTTTGAACCATTTTGATTTAATTTTTGTGCAAGGTGAAAGGTAAGGATCATCCAATTTCAGTTGTCTATAAATGGCTGTCCAATTTGTCCAACACCATTTGTTGAACAGGCTATCTTTCTTCCACACTATGTTTTTGCTCCCTTTAACAAATATCACATAGTTAAAGGTATGGGGGTTCATCTCAATCCTCTATTCTATTCCATTGGTCTTCAGTTCTGTTTTGATACCAATACCATGCTGTTTGTGTTACTATGGCCCTGTAGTATAATTTCAGGTCAGGAATTGAGATACCCTCTGCTTCCTCCTTCTTGGTAATGTTTTGGCTAATCTGGGTCTTCTGTTATTCCATACGAACTTGAGAATTGCTTTTCCTATATCCGTGAAGGATGACATCGGTATCTTGATGGGATTGCATTAAATCTGCATAGGGCTTTGGCAGAATGGCCATTCTGATTATGTTAGTTCTGCCTAACCATGAACATGGAATGTTTTTCCATCTACTTAGGTCTTCTGCAATTTCTTTTTTTAGTGTTTGATAGTTTTTGTTGTAGAGGTCCTAAATATTCTTTGTAAGGTTGGTGCCCAAGTATTTTAATTTTTTGGAGGAGATGGTGAATGGGACAGATAAGAATTTCTTAATAAACATAAACTTCATCACTTTCCAGTTTGGAGACAAATGAAGAATCAGTGGTAACGGATGCCTGGTGAATCAGCTCAAGTCTGTCCCTGGTATTCAGTGCCTTTCATTGTGACATTATCATACGGGCATATACCTTCATTCTCTTGGCCAAATCTGATCTTAATTTCTTTTATCTTTTATCCCAGATGAGGCAAGAACTAGTACATGTAAGTGAAATTTTATGACACACACAGACAACACAAGGATAATAAATATAGAGTATTAGGAAGCTCAGCCAATGGTCAAAAGAGTTGTTTTTTTTGTGGGTTTTTTTTTTGGACCATGTAGAAATAAATTATAGATTTCAGTGATATCAAAGAAGCCTATATATATTAACAACTATTTCTAAAGAAACTGTTAAAATGTTTTTGCCGCATGCTAAAATGATGGAATGTTTCAGAAACAGATCATGTCCAATTTTTATATATTTTTACAAAAACATAAAATATTAAAAAAATTATCTGACATCATTGAAGAATAATGAACTATACTGTAATTCAGGCCTTTTCGTATCTGGTTTGAATCTCAAGGTCTCCATGGATCTTAATCACTAAAATCCAAAATAGATTGTAAATCAAAGTAATGTTATTTATAGTATTTTATTAAAATACAGTTTATTATTTTAACTTATTTCATAATGGAAACAGTACCCTTATATTAAAAAAATCTTGAGAGTTGCTGCTACTGACTGCTAAACATGTTTATAAGGTAGTAAGGCATGAAAAGGAACAATGGTTGAGAAAAAGGTAGATAATTGTTACTCTCAGTTCATCAGGTGGGGAATTTTGGATAATTATACACTCAGGAGATGTCATATGATGAATGGATAAAATAAATTGTCCTCAGTGAAGGGTTTGCTACAAGGCATCTAACCATGATTAAAATGCTGACACAAAGGAGATATTGAGTAAATTTGCCTGCAGAAAGCAGGGAGAATGTGCAGAAGGGGCAGAGATAAACAAAGAGAGGTGGTTAGTTTACCTGGAATGTCTGCCGAGAAGCTTTCCCATTCTTACAAGTAGTCACCTGTCCCCTAGTAGTGTACCCATCTGGAATCAGAGGCTGCACCATCTGACAGAACTGTATCTCCAGGTGCACTGCTCTCAGCAGTATCTGCTTTACTTCGTTCTTGGTTGAGCAATTGCTGATAAGCAAACTCTATCAGAAGAGAGAAATGAAGACAATGATGGGGACAGAAAACCATAAACTACAAGAAGGTGTTATTATTTCTCAAGTTCATGGTGCAAGGAGCCTTAGAAAAGAGGTTGAACATAGTCATTAGAATGAGACTAAGTTGTCTACAGAACCTGAAGAAGGCAATAATGCACAGAACTAAAAGACTGAGCAAACTCCATATGAGTCTGAGAGGCACAAGCATTGAAAGTGCTCCAGTTACTATGCTGGAACATGGCAGTTGCCACCGGAAAGAAGAACATGCCAAATCTGAGTTATATATTGGATCTGGTTGGTAGGTTAGACTAGGTACAGTTCTAGTCACATGGACTGGGAGAGCCACAGGAATGTCAGAGGCAAAAGACTTGAAAGATACCACGATAGGTGAATTTATTCAACACGCAAGGCTCAGTCCAAGACTCCCATTGTTGTATACCAGAGAAAACAGTGACTTGGGGGTTAGAAAGGGCATTGGTTTGAAATCTTGGTTTTGCTGCTTAACAGCTGTGGGATTTTAACAGCTAAGTTAATTGTTCCTTTGAGTCTCAGTTTCCCCTTTTGTAAAACTAGATAATACCTAACTCAAGAATTTATCAAGAGCATAAAAATACTACTTCAGTTCATTGTTGAGTGTATGACACATAGTAAACATTCAGAAAAGAGGTAGTTTTTTTGTAGTTTATTTTTATTAGTTGAATATGGACTTACAATTGAAGGGAAATCATTATCAAACAGTCAAGAACAAATGTATATTCACATAGTTAGCCAAGGCTGATGCCATGTCATGGTCACTCTCCTTGGGTTCCCCATGGTTCTATGTTTCCCCCAAAAGAACCCCTGTGTTAAATGGACTTCTTGTGAAGGTCAGAGATCTCTGTCTGAGACGATTCCCCCATACTCCCTCCCTCCAGTCTTCTAGGTATCCTTCCTAATCCCTCCCCCTCCCTAAGAGGTAGATATTTTTAAAATTATTTTTTGTTGATGGGATTAAGGTTGCTGTTGTTTCTGACCCTTGTCAGTACTGACTTAGGAGCTGGATGTGTTTCTTGACGATGTGGAATAAGTTCTACATAAGCAAACCAACCAAGGAAGCTGAGGAATTGAGAGGTGCGGCCTGAGTCTCAATTATCAAGGGGGGAGGTTTTAAAAATTTTATTTTGTTAGTTCTCAAAGTTTGTTGCTAAAAATAGAGTACAGAGATTTTATGGCCTGGTCACTGAAAAATTTTAAAGTTCAAACTGATCAAAATCATAATTAAAATAACAAAGAAAATATATTTCAAACCAATTTCTGGCCATACTTTTACAAATGTCTGGGAGCTGAATAAATGAGACTTTGTAGTGCCTAACAATGGAAGGGGGCTTTTTAAATTTTTATTTCATTATTATTAATATTTTTTTTAAAGAGAGGGAGGGACAGTGAGAGAGAGAGAGAGAGAGAGTCAGTTTTACTTAGTCTTTCATCTGGCCTTCATTGCTCCAACGCTTGCTGTGTGCTGTGTATTTGGTGCTTTCCAGGCAAGTGCCATAACCACTGAGCAACCACTCCAGACCCAGAAGGGGGCTTCCTTAAAAGATTTTACAAATGGTGAACATTTCATGTTGTGCTCATGTATCAAATTATCACACTGTACGCCATAAATTTGTATAATTAAAATAATGACTAATAAAAAATTGCAAATGAAAAGAATATTAACTTTGTAATATCTAAAGACTTCTATCCCCCCTTTAGTTGTGAACATGGAGAGACCATACAGAGTGAGGAGTCTTTTCCAAAGCCTTTCAAAATGCCTACAAGTTTATATAGCTTTAACTCTGCCAAAGAGTAATCCAAAATATGGGAATCATTTATTCACCCACTCAACCAAAAAAAATTGAATCAAATGTCCACAGTACTGGGGAAATAAGTGAATACTAGGGACAAAGTGGTTGACCTCATGGAGCCTATATGCCAATGCAGGGAGCTAGAAAATAAACATATAATCCAATTCAGGTGGAGATAAGTGGAATTAAAAAAAAACAAAGCAGAGAAAGGGCTGAAAGACTTATATGAGATGCTGTTCCAGTGAAAATGTCAGAGACAGGCTCTCTATGGAGGGGACAGGAGAGTAGAGACAAGAATTAAACTGCCAACACGAGCCTACCAGGGTCCTCTGAAGATCCCATCGAGCTGTCCATCATGCTCAGCAGCTACCTTGACAGCAATGCCATTTCATGTCTCAGGGATATGACTCTGTGCAGCAAGAATGTGACTCATTCTGCCTCTGCTCCACCTCCTTTATGTCCACAGATTTCCATCTCTTTACTACCATCAGTATTTTCATACTAATAGCCTGTCCCTAAGGATTTAGAGCTCAACATTTGAGGTCCCAAAGATATGAAAGTAAATGTTCACATCTATGAATCAATTAAAAAAAGAGAATATGAAGAAATCAATTTAGATAGCTTGAACTATTTATATCAGTAATCGTCAAAGTCATTTTGGTAATAGATACCTTTTTCTCAGACAAGATCTTGTATAAAACAGATTATATATCTTACAACTCAGAAAACAATGGAACTGTTCTGAATAAAGCAGGGGTGGAGGAATCAGGGTTGTCACTACCCAGAAAAGCAGTATTCCTCAAAGCCCTTCAAGCAAGGTCACTTTGAAACAAATATGAAGAAGACAAAATTCAATGAGAGTCATAATTTAAAAAGAAATCTTCAACACTCAATTCTTCAAATGTCTGCTCAGTGCAAGGCAGTGTCCTATAAATTGGGAGCAACAGTGAAAGATGGAAGGAGATTAAAAAAAATTGTGTATTGATCTCACCCAGTAGACAAACCAGTGAGCCATAAGGATTAAAAGCACATGGTTTGAGGCATATAATTTGGAAGGGTAGATCTTTCACTTTTTAGCTGTGTGGCAGAAGGTAAGTTAATCAGCTTTACTATGTCTCAGCTTCTTTAGATATGAAATGAAACCTATTATCCTGGACTCTAAAGCGTAAGGAGGACTTTCTGAGAGTCAGGAACCAGACATTGCTCTGGGGCCCAGTGTATGACACTGTAGTGGCTAGACCTGAAGTCATTCCTAGACCCTGTTCCTAGTCATTCCTGAGTCCCGTGTCCCAGGTCGATCTTCAACAGTCACCTGGCTGTTGAGAGTCTTGCATTTTGGTCAATATTGCTCACACATCTGATGACACTGTATTCTGGCTGACACGTGGATTCTCTTTTTTTTTCTTTGATATTAGCAATAAACTAGCTCCTTGATAAGAAGAAGTATGAAGCCATCCCACATGGTCACCAAGAGAAAAGGAAGGGGATTAAGTACAAGAGTATACATGTGTGTGCAGGGAGCTGTGCAGGGGGAGAAATAAGCGCAGCCATGGGCCTCTTTGATCAGTATACCTACTCCACAGTGTTGAGAGTACTGAGGGAAATTCTATATTCAAAATAATTACACAATAAACGTTCAATGCATGGTGGCTGCCTTTCTACCCAGTAAGAATGTGCTTGTCCTGGAGTGGTTTGATTTCAAGAAGCAGAACAGCAGTTCAAACTACTGGACATAATAGTGCTGTAATTTATTTTAGTCAGAAAAACAGGGATCACAGTTTCCTGAGGGAAACATACACAGGAAACACAGGTATTAGAATGCTGAAGAGGCAAGAAAGACACTGACATACACAGAAATGATTGCAGAGGAGGGGTTTTGTGCACGTGATGCTTAGGCTTCTGCCCAGCAGCTGTTAGTTCCCCTGGGGCCAGTGACGAGCCACTACCAGGTGTGCCAAAGAAGCTGGAAGGTGCAAGCTGACACTGCTGGGAAGATGCTGACAAAAACAATCTGAAAACAGAGAAGCGGGTCCATCTCTTGTCCTTGGCTGTTCTTCTCTCTCTTTTCTGCCTCCCGCTGTAATGTGGACTTTGGCCCATGTGCTAAAGGTCTGGTCCCCAGTGTGGTGCCATTGGGAGGCAGAAGAACCTTTAAGAGGCAGGGCTTAGTATAAGGTCTTTAGTTTCTTGGAGGCATGCTCTTGAAAGGGATTGTGGGATCCTGGACTCTCCTCACTCTCTTTTGCTTCCTGACCATTAAGTGAATAGTTTTTCCTCTGCCATATGTTCCCATTGTGGTGTGCTGCGTTGCCAACGTCCAAACACAATGGGACCAATTGGTCATGATTGGAATCTTCAAACCTTTGAGCTAAAACAAACCTTTTCTCTTTATTATTTGATTATCTCAGATATTTGTTATAGTGACAAAAAGCAGACTAATACACTCCTGTAAATTAATAAGAAGCCAGCTATCAGAGCAGTCTTGCAGAATATAGAAAGAAGTGTGGGAGCTGAGAGATAAGAGGTAAATTATTGGCAAACTGGCTTATGGAATCCAAATCTCAGCTCAGAAGCAACATGAACATATCTTAGTAAGTCACTCAGACAGTAGTTTTTAAAGTCTTTAATGACTTCTTATGATTTCTAGAGTGAAATACAAATTCTTCAGTTCTTCATTCAGAGCCCTAAATTAGCTCCAACCATTCCCTTCGCTTCTCTAGCTTTCATTGCTTTCTCTCTATGAGGCTGCTCTTTATTAGATCTAGCCAATTTGTTCTCTCTCCCAAACTGCCCATTGCCACCTCTGTTTGTTTCAACACAGAGATCAATGTCATTTCCTCTGGGTAGCGAGCATTCTCAATTTCTTCCTACTTATTGCACACTCAACACAACCTACAATATTTAAAATTGTTGGACTTCTAACCAGGCTATGAACAGTCTTATGAAGGTGGAAGCTAGAGCTGATTCCTTGTTACATTTCTCTCTTTCTATCCCACCATTGACATTTATAGAATTTTTAGAAAGAGCAGGAAAAAATTCTCCCTCACATAAATATTTAGCCCTGAATCCATTTTTCTCTGTGATTCCCTGTACAGTAAGAACTGCATGATGGAGGGGACAGCAGATTTCAGAGCGATATGGATCTTGTGCTGCCTGGATTTGCCACCTGCTTTCTAGGTGGTCATGTTCAACATACATAACCTCTTTGAACTTCAGTTCTGCGTTGCTCCATTATGGGAGAGGAGAGGCAAAAATTTTAAGCCAGAGTCATTCTGGCTTTACCCAATCAAGCCATAACATTTTGGTTAGTCCCCAGAGTGGCACTACTGGGAGGTAGTGGAAAGTTTAGGAGGTGGAGTCTTATGGGAGGTCTTTGGATCATTGGGGGCATACTTTTGAAGGTAATTGTAGGGCCCCAGCCACCTTCTTTCTCCTCTTTGGCCTTCTGGCCATGAGGTGAGCAGTTTGCTCCACCACGTATTCCTCATCATTGCTATTGAACTTCCCAACCAGGGGCCTAAAAGCAATGAGTCCACCAATCAGAAGCTGGAAGCTCTAAAACTGTGAATGAAAGTAAACCTTTTTTCTTATAAGTTAATTATCTCAGATATTTCGTTATAGAAATAGACAGAAACCTGGCTAACACGCTCCCCACTCTCTGAAGGCAAATAGTCAATTATTATAATTTATCTAGATTATGACTATTCTTTTCCCCTCACTGTGATTGGGTTAATCATGGGTGTGTTATGCAACACTGGTCAGTAGACTAAGGGAAGCATTATTTCTGGACTTCCTGACTTTGGGGAAATATATTTCATCCTCATAAGAAGAACTAGGTGATGAAGAATAACTCTTTTATGTTTCTCTCTGTGACTGTGAGCACATCATGCTGCTTCAGCTAAGAGGAGGGGAAGCATTGCCTCTAGAGGGGAAAGATTGAAGACACCTGGTTCTTTCTAACAGCATTATTCCACCGGATTGGCAAATTATGACAACACCTACCTTCAGACATCTTGTTTTGTAAAATAATAAATTTAGTATTGTTTTAAGCTTTTCTAGCTTATATACGTGTGTGTATGTGTGTGTGTGTGTGTGTGTGCACGCGCATGCGTGCGTGTTTTCCTCCCCCCAAAAAGTTAACTCTTCTATAGGAAAAATTTCTAGGAAACAATTTGAAAAAATTTCAATGAATACATGGGAAACCTTATGATGTATATGAAGTTTAAAAACTTAGATTCAATATTTTATATATACAATATGATCTTGACTTTTACGTTCATTCAATATACATTTTACCCAATGTGTTGCAACACTGTGCTCCTGTATATGATGAAATTGGACTAAAATGTTGATGGGAAATTGAGTTGGTGAGAAAACAATAAACTTTACACACGAAGAAAAATAATTTCCAGTTCAATGATAGACCATATCATTTCAAGAAATCTAGAAATTGCCAATCTTTCATCTCTCTTCAGTTTCTCATTGGCTAATTTGCTATGTGAGTCTCTAGCCAGGTATCAGGCTGCTAAGTCTCCCAAAGGGAGCTGCTACACTTTTTGTTCCTTTTCCTGCGCAGAAATACACCTTTATCTTGCTTTTTCCCATTTAAATAATGACCTGTTTAAGTGTGCTGGAGCATAATGATAATAAATTTACCTATTGCCACCAAAAAGGCACATCATTTGTTTTCTGTCCTCCTTCCCTGAAAACAAACCGGAAAGCTATTTTCTAGAGAAAGAATTATCTTTAGAAGACAGGAGCAGCTACTGTGAATTCTAAAATTTTCTATAGAATTTATTATATCAGTTAAATGAATATATGCATATCTTTAGCAATATTTATCTCTAGGAAGGATTGTGGAAATATTTTATTTTTTATTTTATGTTTTCATATTTACAAAAATTTCTACAACGATTATTTAATTAAGAAAAGTTGAGGCTTTTTCCTAATGGTTTTGATCCTTGCATTTATAATGATCAATCACAAATACAATTGAATCTTTAAGGAGTTCTGATTAGATATTAAATCTTAAAGCAGTCACAACCATCAGTAGATGGTTTTTTTGGTAAAACCTTACAAATATAAAGAAGAGTGAGAGATTGATCCACCTATTTATAACAATGCCTTTATAACAAGTGTTACATCATTTTCTAAGGTGATAGATTTATAAATGAAAATGAATTTGAATTTTAATGACCATAAATCTAAAAAGAGCATAACAGGGTGCATTTTGAATTAATAATGACTATCAATTTATTTTATTATCATTCATTTCCCTGTTCTGAAAACGATTGTATATATACAAAAGACTCATTATTTGAGAGCTCGAGTACATCAGATAAGCATGTGTGTGTGTGTGTGTGTGTGTGTGTATGTGTGTGTGTGTTTAAAGAAATAGTCAGGATCTTTGGAGTAAACTGCACAGTTTGCAATTGATTGTGTATTGCACATAACATTACTAAAATCTAAGTCTCAGCTGATTGATTTATAAAATCTTCCCAGACTTCCATTCCCAGGTTTACTTTCCTTGCCTCTTAGGCCTGTATTTGTTCATATCGAGCTCTATTTTATTTCCCCACTTGCCATAATCTTCCCTTGCCTGCCTAGTGTTCACAGCACCATTTGACGCTGTGAACAAATATTATTATGAACTCAACTTCACACAGAGAGAATTTGCATCCCACGCTAGTATCTAAATCTTGAAGAGAAGAAAATGGATAATTTTCCTGCTGTCTACAATACTTGAAAACCTAAGTTTCTCAGTTTCTTGAATCATATCTTTGACTAACATTTGGCTAGTCAGAAAAGGATGAGGGAGAAGATAGAAAAGCTGTTCTGGAATCAACCCCAGGAAGTTTGTGCCTGGCTGTGTGACCCAGTAAATCAGCTTGGGTTTTGTAATCAGATAAACCTGAGCTCTCTCCCGGCTCCCCTGAGGTCTTGTAGTTGACTATGGTATGTCAATAAAACTGAGCCTCACTTCCCTCTCAGGAAAATGGAACAATATATCGACCTAGTAAGGTTACTAGAGGCATTAGAGATATGCATGCCAACAATTACGATTATATACCCACTCCATGTCCCAGTATCAAATACGTTCCCCAATATAAGCCCTAATATTAAATATTTAACATTGAACAAATGGCTTTAGTTTCTTATCAGTAGCATAGGAATGACATTATCCCTCACTTGCCTACAATTTTCTTTGCTCTATGAAAAGAGAATACAAGAGAAAAGCTGTGTGATTTAGTCAGCTTTTCCAATGATGTGAACAAAAAACCTGACAAGAACAATTTTAGAGGAGTAAAAATTCATTTGGAGAGGCCTCAGTGCATAGATGGCCAGCTCCACTTCATTCCTCAGTGCTCAAGATGAGGCAAAATTATCACGGTGGAAGGGAACAGGGCACCAGGAAGCAGAGAGAGAGCTCTGCTCAACAAGGAAAAAATATGTCACAAAGGCTCACCCCAAGGACCCACCTCCCCCAGCCACACCCTATCTGCCTACAGGTACCACCAAATTAATCCCTGGCAGGGGACTAAGACTCTGATTAAGTTAAGACTCTCATAACCCAATCAGTTCACCTCTAAATTTTCTTGCATTGTCTCACACTTGTTTTGTTGACACCTTGTATCTAAACTATAATACTGTGTCACCATCATCATCATCTAGAGTATTTTACACTTACAGTGGCAGATCTAGGTCCAGAGTTTTGGTGTGGAAAACATTCCTGTTAACTTGAAATAATTTAGCTGTTTGATCTGGGTCCACATCATTCAGGAAGGCACCTTCACTCTGGGAACACTGTCAACTATTTGTAGGAGCATCATTGGCACACTGGGTACAAGGCTCCTGTGATGTTTGTTTTCTGGTTTGGGATACTCTGCTAACAGAATCATTTCATTGCTGAAAACAGCTTTCCATGGACACACCAGGGCACTCATGGCCAAAGTCATAAAAGTTGGTCTATGGAAATGTGACATGAAAATCGCAGTGTCCTAGGGGCAAGGATATAGCACTCTCAGAGTCCAGCTCAGGCAAAGCTCCAGGATGGTTCTCCTGGTGAACATATTGACATCTCCAAACTAGGCATGTTAACAAGGCCAAAATAGGCCTAATGATAAGATTTTGCAGTTATCTGATTATATTATAAAATTGAACTTCGTTTCCAGGACTAGCTTTCTGAGTTATTTTAAGGAGGAAGATAAAATAGATCGGAGAAACCTGCTTCTCTTATGACTATATAAAATGGTAGCTGCAGATACAGGTTTTAAGTGAGAAAAATTAAACAGAAAGGTAATTGAAAGGTGAATTGGGAACCAGGGAGTAATAAAATAAAGGAGAGCTGTAATGAGAGTTATCCAATTATAATTCTGTGGGGAAATAAGAAATAATACCCCATCAAATTCTCTATCACAAAAACATTCATTTAAGGCCGGCAATTGTAAATAATTATTCCAATCAAAGATTCAAGTGAGGTCACAATAGGTGGTATGTAAACAATCAGTTAATGAAATGAGCCATAAAAAATGAGATAAACAGTTCTAACACCAACCACAAATGCAGCTTCCTCTTTGCTCTCCCTTTTTAACGGAGCAATGAGTAATGGAAGTTGGGTGGTGAATATAAATAGAATGTGCACATGGCAGAGCAGTACTGCTCAACTGGAGGCTGTGATCAGTCATCTGAATGGTTGACAACAGAGTCTGACTGTATGGAATCAAAAGATGACCAAATTCACAATTGAAATTCACATTCTTATTTCATACATAGTGCCACACATCTTAGCTTAGTGTATTCATTATTCATTTGTAATTTAGAAAATAATCTTAATAGTTATTTGGTGGTCTTTTTATTTTTGAGAGGGGGAGGGAATCAATTTTATTTTTTTTATTTTTTATCTGGTTTTGTTTTGCCAACACAGAGCTGTGTATGTGGTGCTTGGGTTCAAACCCAGGTCCCCACACATGCTAGGCAAGAGCTCTACTGCTGAGCTACTACCTCAGCTCCTATTTTGGTGGATTTTAAAAAGATTGATAAAGAGAAGCTATTTTCTTTATTATTGTCTTAAAAAAATAGAAAACAGGGGCTGGATCTGTGGCTCAGCGGTTTCGGCGCTTGCCTGTCAAGCATGAGGACCCGGGTTCAAACCCCAGCACCACGTACACAACTGAGTGTTGGAGCAACTAAGGCCATGTGAAAAACTAAATAAAGTTGTTTCTCTCTTTCTCTGTCTCTCTCACTGTCCCTCTCTCTTAAAAAAAAATAGAAAACAGAAGCTTATTCAATAATATTCCCAGCACCAGAAATAACCACAATTAACTATTTTGTGCATTTCTTTTTAATCTTTTTTCTTTGTATGCATGTACATAAATCTATTGTAAAATAAGAATCACTCTATAGGAGCTGAAGTGGTAGCTCAGTGGCATGCATAAGGACCTGCGTTCAAACTCCAGCACCATATACACAACTAAGTGTCAGGGAAACAAATGCCAGATGAAAAAATAAATAGCACTGATTTTGTCTTTCTCACTCTCTCCCTCTCTCTTAAAAAAAAGAATCATTCTATAAAATTTATGTTCTGCCTTTTCCCTTTTCCCATATTGATTATTTTAACCACAAAGCTAACAAATTTAATTGTTTGAATATTCATAGCATTTTAGAAAGACCAAATTAGAAAAGATATTCAAAGATTGTTAAAGGGAAATATGCTCTCAACTGTAAAATGAATGAATTTTGTAAGTTAGAATAATTTTTGGTCAAGGATTAGAGGGAAATGACGAAAATGTATAATTTAACCCCTCTGTAATTGTTTAATTTTTTCTAAGGCATCCTTGTTAAAAGAATACCTTGGCACTTCTCAAGGGAGTTCTTTACATTTTTAAATTATTCTTGTATTAGTTAGGGCAGTGCTAGTGTCTATAATAGGCAATATAGTTAAATAAGTCTAGTCAAGTAAAATCCAGAATAGATTATCAGATTAGTAGCAAGCTTCCCAAAAAGTCCTGATTGGACATAAGGTCCTCCAACCTTCAACAAATATCTTCTGAGGTTTCCAGATTCATTAGTGGGAAGCAAGTGGAAGAAAGGCACTTGGGAGACTCTACAAAGATGGTACCTTTGGCCCAAGCCTGAAAGCAACAAACATCACACTCTGTTGGTCAGAAATCAACCACATGGGTACACTGGAGGCTAAGAAGTGTTATTTAAACCTGTGTCCCATCCAAAATGAGGAGGAAAATTTCGATAAATGGCAAGCCAAACTCTGCCGCAGTTCTGTCTAGAAGAAAGTTCATTCTCATTAAAAGTCAAAGTGCTTATTCCCCAGTATAATATAAATAATTCTCATTTCTCTTACCTAACAAAAATCTCCCAAATGTTTAAAGAATCATATTATATCTCTCATGTGTCTTATTTTCTTCGATCTAAAGGTCCCACATTTTCTTCAATTTCTTTATCTGATACTACTATTAAAGTATGGTCATTTGGAGCCATTTGATATAGAAATAAGCAAATCCACATCCTTTACCACTTCCTAAAGGTGTGTTTTTTTTAAGGTATAACAACAAAAATGCATAGTAAAACTCTTCAGGCATTTATGAATTAGGTAAGCTCATAAGCAATGTATATAATACAGATTAAAAATATCATGCAACAGTATGCTAAAATGGGGATTATTTGCCCTAGCTTTGTAACAAATAAGTGCCCACACTGTAGACATCAAGATACCAATGAGCCTGAGACTGAGTGTCTCTAGAGGCTCCCTGTATGCAGAGTTATAATAAAAATAACTGTGGGAAAACAGTTCCAGTCTCTTAAATCCCCCATCCAGTACAAAGATTAAAAATAAGACCAGATAGAAAAATTGTGAAAGCAGATTTCTTTGAGAAGTACATTTCTCTCGCTCTGAGTCCACCTGTTACAACTTTGGAGCGGAGGTGAAGTTGCAATCTTCTTGCTTCAAATCTAATGATCTTGAATTGACCACTAGGAGAGAAGTTGTAATTTCTCTATAAGTGGGAGATATCAAGAAGATCGGTTTAGGAAAAGCAAAGTGGACTGGGGGCTGAGGTCTTATTAAAGAGACAGAAAGATGATTAATTATAGACAGACAACTGCATTGGGAGCAGCTTCTATTGCAGAGTTCTTCAGGGCAAGTGATGCAATAATATTTTCTGTAAATCATGCATGGATCACACAAGAAAGCACCAGAGTGTAGTTTCTTTTTCTTTTCTTTCTTTCTTTTTTTATTTTTTATTATTGAACAACCTTACAAGATTTTAACAAAATAATATAAAATGTGTATATATTCTGGATATTGCAATTACCCCCCAGGAGTGCCCCCCCCAATTACCCTCCCTTATCCCACCCTTCCCCTTCCCACTATATCTCTAAAAAAAGTATTAGGTTGTAAAGCATTACATCTTATCTGGATTTAACACATGCTAATAGACCAACTTTCTCATTGTCCAGGATTTGGTCCCCATCTCCACAGATGAGTGGAGACAATCGACCCTTAGATCTCTGGGTTAAGCTGATTTTACTCATCATGATCTCTTCCATAGCCATCCATTTGCCTTCGAAGGCTGCAATATCATTGTTTCTAATTGCTGTGTAATATTCCATGGTATAAATGTACCACAGTTTTTGGATCCATTCTTCCAGTGAGGGACAGAGTGTAGTTTCTTGGGTCTTATCCAGTAGTGTCACCTGGAGAATCAAGAAGATATATGAAAGCTGAAAAGTAATCACAAGTCTTATCATGTTGAAAAAGGGTGCGTCTTCCCAAGTTGGAAGAAATGGAAGAGAGTGGAATCAGCACGGGAGCTTCATAGAGCTCACAAAAGTAGTCTAAGAGAAAGTCAGTCTTGACGATCTATTTAGCCTAACCAGAGGTACTGATTTAATCATCCACTAGGGCCATAGGGTATAAAACCTAACAGACAAGTAAAACCCATCCAATCCCGTTACTTTACCTCCTACACTTTGCCTTATGCAAACCATAGGTGGCATATGAGCAGGGACATGTGGAGACCAGATGAGCAGGGATCATGGCTCCTTCCTACCATGGCCTCCAGTCTGAAGCAGGCCCAGCTGTAAAAAGGAACAAAATGTGAGCTCGGACTTTTTGTTAAAATAAAGGATGCAATCCATATATGGCGTAGACAATACAAAAGCAGAATTGAAACAATTCTTGCAACATCTTTTTTCTTTCTTCCTAGGGTGCTTTCCTACTGAGTCACATCCCCAGCTCTTCCTTTGTTTTGAGACAAGATATTGTTAAGTTGCCAAGGCTGACCTCAAACTTTTGAGGCCTCCTGCCTAAGACTACCAAGTTGCTGGGATTACCACTGTGCCCAGTTTGTGCTTGCAACCTAAAATAACTGTAATACTGTATAGTCCCAAGATTGAGC
>PVKS010032982.1:0-22107 GCA_004027875.1 Aplodontia rufa | reverse complement strand
GGGGGGGGGCACTCCTGGGGATAATTGCAATATCCAGAATATTTACACATTTTATACACATTTTATATTATTTTGTTAAAATCTTGTAAGGTTGTTAAAAAATAAAAAAAAGAAACAGAAAAAGGTTACAAATAACAGTACTAAGAGTATGAGCTCTCATTTTTGTTTTTAAAGAGATATATATACACAAATAATAAATTAATAAAAAAAGAAAAAAAAAGATCTTCTCCAAGACACATTACAATAAAAATGCTTAATATACAGAATAAAGACAGAATTACAAAAGACACAAGAAACATATAAGGTTACATATACAGGTAAAGCATTTAGATTTCAACTGATTTATCAACCCAGAAGATTTTGGAATAATATATGCCAAGCCTTCAAATGAATTGGGTATTAACCAATATTACTGTATTCACCAAAATTATCCTTCACAATTGAAGATGAAATAAAACCTTCCATGATAAGTAGAAACTAAAAGAATACACAACTGCCAATCCTTCAATACAAAACACATTCAATGAAATATGTCATACAGAAGAAATAAAATATAAAATAAAAACCTGCATAGAGATGAATTATAGTAGAATTGTCAATTAAAGATGAATCAATTCTAAATTAAGCATTAGAAATAAATCAAAATTACAAGACATAAAAATCATCTTTCTATAATAACATTAAAAGTAAATAAGCTCTTCCGTCGAAAACAGATTGATAAATTGGATTAATAAATAGATCTAATCATACATAGTTTAGAAATTCACCTTATAAAGATTTCCATAGATGGAAAGTAGAAGGATAGGAAAAGACATTTCATGTACATGGAAATCAAAAACAAGCAGGAGTTGCTTATCTAATATCAGACAAAGTAGACTTCAAGTCAAGAATAATCAAAAGAGATAAAAATGGTCATGTCATACTGGGTAAAGGAAGCATCTAACAACAAGACATAAATTATAAATATTTATGCCCCAAACAACACTATACTATGTACACAAAACAACACCTCTAATATAAGAAACCAAATAGAACCAGGTGTGTCGGTGCATGACTATAATCCCAGCAACTCATGCGGCTGCAACAAAAGGATCACAAGTTCAAAGCTACCCTGGGCAACTTAGCAAGGTCCTATGCAACTTAGTGAGATCGTGTCCCAAAAAAATAAAAAGAGGCAAGAGAAAGGAAAGGGGATTACTGGGGACTGAATTAGAATAGGCTATAATTTATGCATTTATAGAAATGTAAATGTTTAATCATATTTTCAAATGTATCTAAACAGGTGGGAGGGAGGAAGGGAGGAGAAGGAGAAATGCTGGAACGGAGTTAAAATAAGGTACACTCAAACTCTTATGTCATTGTATGTACTATTGTCATGTATATAAAAATATTCTTCACAGGTACAAGAATTATGTGATTATATTTGGGTATATTTGGAAAAATACCAGAAAGAGAGGCAAGGACCATGGGATGGGAGGAGGAAGGTAGAGGTGTGCTGGAGGGGGGGATATTGAACAAATTATATTTCAGTATTTTGTGCATCTATGAATATATGACAATAAATCCCATCATTATATACAACTATAATGCATCAATAAAAAGAGAAAAGGGGCTAGAAATGTGGCTCAGTTGTAAAGTACTCATAGATTCAATTCCTGGTACCAAAAACAAAAACAAATAAAAAATGAATACTAACAACAACATAAAAGAATCAAAGAGACCGCAATAAAATATTACTAGGTGATTCCAACACATCTCTCTCACCAATAGATGGCTCATCTTGACACAAACTAAGTAAAGATTCTTTAAAATCTAAAAATAATTAATCAAATCGGCTTAAGAGACATCTATAGAATATTTCATTCACTGACATTTGAATTCATTTTCTTTTCAGCAGTGCATAGAACATTCTCTAAAACTGAATACATTTTAGGGCACAAAGTGAACCTTAGCAAATACAAAAAAGATTACTTTCATTCTATCAGATCACAATAGAATGAAATTAAAAATAAATGACAAGTTAAAGCAGAAACAATTCTAACATCTGGAGATTAAATAATACACTTTTGAATGAGGAATGGAGCACAAAAGAAATTAGGGGAGAAAACTATTCTTAAAAACAAATAAGAATAGAGATACAACATACAATCTCTGGGATTGTATGAAGGCAGTTCTAAGGAAAGTTTATAGCACTGAGCTCCGACATTAAACAATAGAAAAATACTACATAAATAATCTAATATTATATCTCAAGACCTTAGATAAAGAAAAACAAGCTAATACCAAAATAAGTAGAAGACAGGAAATAATTAAAGTCAGAGTAAAAATTGATGAAATTCAGAATTTAAAAAGTGCTAAGAATGAATGAAATAAAGGATTGTCACTTGGGAAGGATAAACAGTATTGATAAACACTCAGCAAAACTAACAAATCAAAAAATATTAATGAAAAAAGAATTAAAACTATAGACACTATTGAAATCTAGAGGATGATTAGAAACTATCTTGAAAATGTTTATAGCACTAAGTTAGAAAATCTCAATGATATTGACAAATCCCTAGAAATACAACACTGACCCAAACTGAACCATGAGGGTATAAAAAAATTTAAATAGACCAATATAAAGCAATGAAATTGAAGCATATATTAAAAGTTTTCCAGTAAAGAAAAGCCCAGGATCAAACAGATTCTCAGTCATTTCTACAAGAGCTTTAAAGAAGAGCTAATGACACTTTTCCTTAAATTATTCCATGAAATAGAAAAGGAGGGAACCATTCTGATATCAAATAAGACAAAGATGCATCAAGGAAAGGTAAATTCAGACAAATATTCCTGATAAATATGATGCAAATTTCTTAATAAAATAATGGGAAATTACTTTCAAGAACACATTAAAAATATAATGCACCATGATTAAAGGAGTTGCAAGATTGGTTCAACATAAAAATTAATAAGTGTTCTTCACATTATAAATCAACTTAAGAAGAAGAATCACATGATTTTCTCAGTAAATACATAAAACAGCATTTCACAAGGTACAGCACCCATTCAATTTTTAAAGCACTAGAGAAACTAGTGACAGAAGGAACTAACCTCAACTTTACATAGGCTATACACATCAAACCCAAGGCCAACATCATACTGAACAGAGAAAAACTGAAAGCGTTTCCTCCAAAAACAGAAAAAAGGCAAGAATGTCCACTCTCATCACTATTATTCAACACAGACTTTCGAACTCTAGCCAAAGTGATCCAAGAAAGAGAAGGGAATGAAAGAAATGTAAGTAAGAAAGCAAGAAAACAAATTATCTCTGTTTTCTGATGACATGATCCTATGTTTATAAGACCCAAAAATCCCACCAGAATACTTCTAGAGCTGATAAGCAAATTTAATACAGTAACAGCATTGAAGATGAACATACATAAATCAGTCAACTTTTCTTAATTCCAATAAATAATGTGCTGAAAATGAAATTAGGAAAACTATCCCATTTACAATAACCCTCACAATAAATTAAACTAAAATACTTAGGAAAAATCTAACCAAGGAATTAATAATGAAAATCATAGAACACTGAAGAAGAAACTAAAGAAGACCATAGGAAATGGAAAGGCCCCTGATGTTTTTGGATAGGCAGAATTAATATCAAAATGGCCACACTACTGAAAAGATTGACAGGTAAAATTTTATCTTCCTCCATATACCAAAGTCATTTTGCACATATCCAGAAAAAAATTAAAAATATATTTGGATGAACAATAGACCCAGAATAGTCAAAGCAATCCTGAGCAAGAAGAGTGATGCTGCAGCCATCACAATACCAAACCTCAAAATATATTACAGAGCTATAGTAAAACAAACAAACATGGTATTGAAACCAACACAGACACAAATGCCAAAGGAATAGAAGACACAGAGACAAACTCATACAGATACTTGACAGCCATAGCAAAAGCATATGTTGGAAGAAAGAGGCTCTTTATCAAAACATGCTGGGAAAATGGGGTATCCTTAGGTAGAATAATGAAACTTGATACCTATCTCTCACCTGCGGAAAAACAACTCAAATTGGATCAAAACCCTAAGAATTCAACCAGACTCCATAACTGCTAAAAAAAAAAGTAGGCTCAACACTCCAACATATTCGCCAAGTATTAACTTTCTTAACAATACTACTAAAACACAAGAAATAAACCCAAAAATCAACAAAAGGGATGGTATCAAAGTAAAAAGCTTCTGCTCACAAAAGAAGCAATTAAGAGTATGAAGCAAGATCCTACCAAATGGGAGATTTTTGTAACCTTTTTCTCATATAAGAGATTAACACCCAGAATATTTAAAGAATGGAAAAAACCTTAACAACAAACAAAAACAAACAAAATTTAAAAAGCAGTCAAATAACCCAATTAACAATTGGGCAAAATAACCAAACACTTCTCAACATGAGAAATACAAATTGCTAATAAATATATGAAAATTCTTCAATTAGTTCTAGCAATCAATCAGGGAAAAATAATTCAAAATTACCTTGAGATTTCATCTCTTTAGTCAGAATGACAGTTATCAAGAATACAAATAATAATAAATGTTGGTGAAGATGTGGGGAAAGTGTACACTTCTAGATTGCTGTGGGACTTCAAATTAGTACAATCACTCTGGAAAGGCCAAACGGAGATATCTCAAGATCTAGGAATGGAACCACCATATGTTATCCCACTCATTAGTGTACATCCAACAGATAATGACTACAGTGATGAAATCACAGTAATGTTTATAGCAGCACAATTCACAATAGCCTCGCTATGGCTTCAGTCTAGGTATCAGCCTAGGTGCCTGGTAACAAATGAAGGGACAAAAATAGTGCTATATGTACAAAATAGAATTTTATTCAGTCATAAGGAATGAAATTATGACATTTTCTGAAAAATTAGATGGAATTGAGGAATATCATGCTAAGGGAAAGACAGCAGAATCAGAAAGTCAAGGGTTTAATGTTTTCTTTCACATGTGGAAGCTAGACAAAAATGAGGGAAAAAAAAGAAAAAATGGGGAAAATTCCATGAAAATATAAGAGATCAGTGGAGTAGAGTAAGGGGATTGAGGTTGAGGGAAGAGAGACTGGAAAAAGCAGGACAGTGGAATGAATCTGACCAAACTTACTACTGTAGGTATATGAATAGACCACAATGAATTTCAGATTTCTGAATGTCCATAATGTACTAATTATAAGAGCTAAATAACTAGAGGAAAGATTGCAGGGTAGAGAAAAGGGAACATGGCGAGAGAGGAGGGAAAGGAAAGGGGAAGTACTGGGGACTAAAATGGAGCAAATTTTAGTTTATGCTTGTATAATTATGTTAAAATGAATCCAAACACTTTGTAAAACTAAAGTGAACTAAGAAAAAAGAAGTGAAGAATATAGTTATCATTCCACCCTTGTGTTGTTATGAATGTATGTATGCTATTTGAAATGTGTGTATTTCTTCCCTCTCTTATCCCATTATCATAAACCATGCAGTGTGTGGAATTTAGAGCATAGCTTTTAGGTAGTATATTGTTGACTTTTTCAGTTATGTGATATCGAGAGTTAAATGTGAAAAAAAACTACCTTCTTTGTGTTCTCTACTAAGGAGAGATCAGTATGCATATTTTTAGTGCCATATGGAATCTGCCAGAGTTTGATATATAATCACACTAAGCATTGACTTTAAATTATTTAAATGCTAATAATTCCAAAAGTGAGCTGGAGTAGTGGATTAGCAGTTGGAGCAGTTGTCTGGCATGTTCAAAGACAACAAACTCAACTAAGTGTTGGAGAAACAAAGGCCAGATGAGAAACTAAATAAAAAATTATGTGTGTGTGTGTGTGTGTGTGTGTGTGTGTGTGTGTAGTGTGTGTCTCACTCCTTCTTACTAAAAAAAGTAATTCCAAAAGTAAAAATCATGAAAAATAACTTAAAAGCTTAAATAATGAAAAATATCACCACAAATGAAGAACTAAATATTAGTACTACACAGTTCCAAAGGACCATCATGACCACTTTAGCACATTCAACCCCCAAATGTTGACATTTCCTGTTGCACAGCAATAAAAATTACATGTGGAGGCGCAATCCTGTGCTTGGATATTGTGTAATATTGAGCTCCCTGGGATTGAATTTAAAGTTCTGAATATAGTGCATTATACTAGCATTTTGAATATAGCTTATATTTACTATTGACAAATATTGTCATTTATATTTTCTACATGAATATTTAGAATATTTTCAGCTAATTGTGTGCTATGTGAAGTAATTTTTAAAGTATTAACCACACAAGAAATCTTTAATTCATCTCATGTTGAATTTGTTTTAGGATTTCCTGAATAGTACTTATTTGAGGTTTTGCTTGCCCTTTAAGGAAATACCATTTCTAAATAAAAATTATGAGAATCTTTGAAATGATCTACTCTCTGGTGAAATGTGCAGAATATAAATTTTTCTGAAAGTGAGTCCTACGAGAATTGAGAGGAAAAGGTAACAAAGCTGTCTCAGTAAAGGAGAAAATTAGATGTGTTGCTACAATATACTGCATGCTTATATAGATGACTTACTTCATGTGAGACGATTAACAGAAGTCAACATCCTGGTACCATTGAACTCAAAGTTTAACTATTTTATGCACTCGTTTAATAAATATGTTTTGAGAATCCACTATAAAACACACACCTATGCAATCACTGATGTTCAGGTTGGAACAGAACAGTTTCTGCGCTTGTGGAGTTTATATTCTGATTGGGGAGGATAAATATGTAAATACATAGTAGGTAAGGGTTCCTAATGACATGGGTGAGGTGACAGTTTGGGTGGTCAGTTAATAGTGGCTAGTATATAAAGGTGATCATATTAGGACTCTAGGACAGGGTAAGATTTTAGAAAAGACCTGAGTTAAATGAGAGCATTCCTCACAGGGAAGAGAAAGCACAAAGACCTTGAGACATGAGAATGACAGGAAATCTGAAGAAATAGTGAAGAAATCAGCAAGAATGGAGTGATGTAAAAGGTTAGGAAAGTGAAGATAGAGAGCAATAGCTAAGTAAAGTACAAAAATTAATGGTCTGTACTAACAATATCAAAGCATTCATAGGGGAAAATTGTATAGCATTATCAGTTTATCTGTATAATTTATAACTTTACACAGCCTGAAAAATTGTAGTAGTAGATGAACATACTATAAACCATTTTTATTTATCCTCCATTGTTCTGGTGATTTTATCCCTCGATAAATTAGAACATGCATATGAAGGTTGTATAAAATGATTCATTCAAAAGGACATACAATTTATTTGAGGTGCCATACTCATCTATTTCTTGGTAAAATGTGCAAAGAAAAATCAGAATCATTTAATTCTATATCATGTTTTCCTAAATTGAGTCTTAGAACAGAAAAATTAAAAATAATTTCTATAAATTTATATTTTAATATGCAAAGTAAACTCTAAATTAAGGCTATTAAACACTTGCCTCTTAGGGTTTTCTGGCAAAACAGAAAGGACATGCATGGAAGTGTAAGAGATTTATCATGGGTGTGTGCTTGCATGATTAAGGAAGCCTACTAGTTCCAAGCTGTGCTATGTGAAATCTGAAGAACTAGGAGACTGAGGTGTAAATTGATCTATTTCAAAGACCTGAGAAAAGGTGGGTGAAGTATGAGTAGTATAATACTTGGAGACTGAGATCCAAAGAACCAGTATCTTTGAAATTCACACAAGAGAGAAAATACTAGTGTCAGTGCAAGGAGGGAGAGAGAAAGAGAGAAATTGAATTTGTCTTTTCCCTATGTTTTATTCTCTTCAGAGGTATCATGTACAGTGAGGGATGACCTTCTCTAGTAAGTCTATTGATTCAAGTAGAAGTCTCTTTGGGACACAGTCATGGAGACACATGTAAAAAACACATGCACAAAGTGTTTGGCTACCTACCTACATGGTTATTCCTTAACACAATCAAAGTAACAGAAAAAAATAGAACACTTTTCAAATTTCCTTTAACTGGGAAATTTCCACAATCCTGTGTATGTGTCTGCACAGGATATATTCATGCAATATTTTGTTTTTTACATATATTTTGATGAACATGTGGTAGAAAAGAAACTGGATGAGAAATTATGGAATAGATCAATACATTTAATAAAGCAAACCCAAAGATAACATTCACATTTTCATGCAGGTATTGTGTTTCTGGACATAAAATTTCTTTTCCACACAACAGACTTTGAAAACATAAAGGACTCATTGAGGAACTTGAATTTAGTGTGGGATTTAATTTATGACATACTGTCTGGAGGAGACCTGAAAGGAATGAGGAATGAGTACACTATGTTCTTTTTTTTTCTTTTTAAGAGAGAAGGAAAGAGAGAGAGAGAGAGAGAGAATTAATTTTTATTTAGTTTTTCACATGGCTTTCATTGCTTTGACATTTAGTTGTATACGTGGGTGCTGGGGTTTGAACCCGTGCATGCTGGGCAAGCTCTGTAACCACCGTGCCACCACTCCAGCTAGAGTAGAGGTATTTTCAATCTCAGAACATTAAAATAAGAATTATAAAGATTATTTTACCTTCAAAACTATCTTTAAGAATGCACTCTTGACGTCCTTGTTCCTCAAGCTATAGACCACAGGGTTCAGCATAGGGATGACCATAGTATAAAACACAGATGTGATTTTGTCAGTGTCCATGGAATGACTAGAGCTGGGCTGTAAGTACATGAAGATCAGAGTCCCATAGAAAATGGAGACTGCAGTGAAGTGGGATGCACAGGTGGATACAGCCTTCTGATATCCCGTACCTGAATGCATCTTCAGGATAGTGATAAAAATGAATATATAGGACATTAAGATAACTATAACACCAAAAAAGATATTGATGCTGGATGCATAAATAAGAACCAGCTCATGCACGTGTCTGTTGGAACAAGACAGAGCAATGACTGCTGGAATATCACAGAAAAAATGATGGACCACATTGGACAGACAAAAGGAGAGACTGAAGATGTTCCCAGTGTGGATGGAGGCATTCAGAAAACCAGCTATGTAAGAGCCTAAGATCAGCCAAGTACACAAACTTGTTGTCATGGTGGTAGTATAATGCAGGGGCTTACACACTGCTGCATAGCGGTCATAGGCCATTGAGGCCAAGAGACAATTTTCCACAGTAGCAAACACTGCAAAAATGAACATCTGAACTGCACAGGCATTATAGGAGATGACTTTGTCTCCAAGAAGCAGCCCAGCCATGACAGTTGGAGTGACAGCTGAAGAGTAACAACAGTCCACTAGTGACAAGTTACCAAGATAAAAGTACATGGGAGTGTGGAGACGAGAGTCCAAGAGAATCAATAGGATCATCCCCAGGTTCCCAACCAGTGTGATGGTATAGATGAGGAGGAATGTCACAAAGAGGGGAAGCTGCAGAGCTGGGTCATTGGTCAGTCCCAGCAGGATGAACTGTGTCACTTGTGTCTTGTTCTTCATCAGTGTTTATCTGTGGAACACTAGATGTTCTACAGCCACTAGGGAAAGAATGATAAAGTATTTAAACTGAAATTGGAAAGTACGTGTATCCTACATTTTGTTTCAAAAATATGTGTGCTAAAATTCCCCAGAAAATGTATTGACCTGATAACCAACTCTTTGCACTAGTTATATATAATTTTAATCAAGGTCATATAGTGTCAAATTTAGGAATGCTAATGGATTATGTACATAATTTAAGATTTTTATACTTTGGACAGATTTACTATGTTGGAGAAAATAACATAAACATAGATGAATCTCTCTGGCATTGCACTGTTCCTGAGTCCAGTAAAAACTGACCCTTCCATGTTGCTCACCTGCCTCTGACTACTCTAGACATGTTCTAGGTGAATACGTTGTTTCCTGTCAATAGTTTTAGAAGTCTGGTTGGTTGATAAATTTTTGTAAATTATGAGCAAAAGAGGCTGAGAAATCTCTTATTTTATTTAAACAAGTATTATCTGGCAATTTCTGCCTAGACCTATGACAAACCGTAGTTCAATCTGAGTAGTTCCTCAGTCCAATGATCTACACTCCATGTATATCAAATTGAGTTTTGCTCAGTTTACAATTGCACCTTATCTCCTTCAGTTCCAACACTGTACTTGGGATATCAAGGAGAACTCAATGGGTGATGATTAGATGATGATTTCTTATCCTTCAGTATTTATTTGCCTCTATTTAGAGGTAAAGAAAAGAAGCTGAAAATAATCCAAATCACTGAAATGAACCCATTTTAAAGAAGAATGAATTCTAAATGCAATCTCTAAATCTTTCCCTAAACTCTCATGCTCATTTTTACCTGCAAACTTCCACATGTTGACTTTTATAAGGCTAACAAGATAAATTTTTTATTAAATTGAAGAAGGATTTAACACAGACCATTCCTAGTAATATCGGCTATGGTGGGATCACTGTTATAGATGGACCATGTTCAGCTTACAAAAGGACTTCTGAGAGAAATTGTATCATCAGATTTAGCAGACGTAGAACTTGGGTTCCTAGATAAACTCATATCAAACCTACTATTTACCACTTAAGAGTCACTGATCCCAGCCTAACTATCCTGAATGGAATACGTCCATCTGCAAAATGAAAATAATGAAGAGGCCTACTATGAGTTATTATGTTGGGAATTAAATAACACATGCAGAAAAATCAATAAAATGCTGGGTGTAACCACAGCCTGTTGAGAGTAGCTAATGTGTTCTTATTAGGTCTTGGTTTGATGGAGGTCGATGCTGACATTCAGATTTTTCAGAAAAACCATTGGATCAATTTCTTGCTCTTTCAAATAATTCTCAGTAATTATAGCTGACCTGCTGCTTTTGCATAAATGACATTTCTCATTAACAATATTTATGAAATACAGTGCTTACCAGTTTGTTGATGCGAGAGAAAAACTATCAGTCCAGAATATTCAAAATAAATCAACCATGGAGTTTTGCACAGATTCTGTTAGAGAATCTCTCTGCCAAGCAGTAATGAAAAGTTTTCAAGTACTCTGAGGCATGTAAAAATCAAGGAAAAAACATTAAGATGGATCAAGTTCCAAATCTATACTAAATTCATTGTTTTATTGAAGAGTCTTATCTCCTCGTACCATGTAAAATAAATCTGATGAAATTATGTCTGTCATATAATTGTATCCATAAACAGCAATAAGCATAGTCTCTGAAACACCTTGGAAAGAACTTATAACTTGAAAGTCAAACAATGTGACTTTTGTCTTTGTTTCCCGGCCATGTTGGACAGTTCCTAATGAGCCTTCAGGTCAAAGGACTTGTTTGTGCTCACTACAGTCATTCATACTAAATAGACAATGACCAATGGCATGGCATGACATTTTATCCTTCAATAACAAAATGATGTTCAGGTGTGTAATTTTTTTCTCAGAATAATACATAGAGATCTGGAGATAATTATATAGACTTAGAGATCAGTGAAGTTTTTTTCCTGTGAGACCATTTGCAGCTCCTGATTCTACTTTCTGGGAAAGAAGCAATTAAACTTCCTGTGGGAATTAATTGGCTACTATAATATGCACATGTATTTTTTCATATTACCTTTTAGTTTTTTAAATGTTCTAGTTAATGCATAGTTTCCATAAGGTAAAATGCCTATTTTTATAGTATATAGTCATTTTGTCGGATGTATGGTCATATAAACACTACTATATCACCTAAGGCTTTTCATTTGAGCTTTTTTTTTTTTTTTGATAACTTGCCCATGTACTGTCCCTTTCATTACCTGCATTAATCCAATTAGTTTTGCCTTTGGTAGAATGCCTTTAGCTATTAACCTAGAGTATTTTGTCTTTGAATTCTGCATTTTTACTTAGCACTTGAAGTCCAACCATATTTTCAACTGTATCTTTGCAGTATCCTATCTATTGAAGACTAGTATGACATTGTATAGACATGAAAATTTTTAATTTCCATTCCCTAGTTAAGGAATATTTTCCTTTGCTTTGGTTTTTGGTGATTAAACCTTAGACTGATCTAAACATTGGTTTAAATTTTTTGGTATGTGTGTGAATATTAATTTTTGTGGTGCATGTGTAAATGTAAAGGAATCAGATTTATTTGTGAAATGATACATGCTTATTTACTGTATAACAAAATTTAAAGCTATTTTCTGTAAGTCTCTTTCATTTTGAACTTTTGCAGCAATCCATTTGAATTGTTTCACATTTTTATTCATATTTTATACTGTTTTTAAATTATTTCCTTTTTACTTTCATTTTTGTTTTCCTTTAAAACATCTAAAGAAATTTCTTCAGCAAATGTTTTCTTCTTAAATACCCACTGAGATGAGAGATGAGTCTGAATTCCCTAGGGGGTCTAGGTGCATAATACCATTTCTTTATAAGACAGAACTTAGAAAAATGAGATTGGGATATTCAAGGGCTTGTTTTACACTACAGAAATACCAGAAAAGAAAGCAAAACCTTTCTGAATTAATTTGTCTAGGTTTCTGTGAAATTTTCTAATATTTATGGAAACTAAGTGAATGCTGAATCAAGAATAAAATTATGCCATTTGTTGGTAAATGAATAGAACCGGAAAATGTCATGTGACGTGAAATAAGCCAGACACACAAAATCAAATGATGAATGTGGAAGCTACAGGGAAAAGAGAGGGAGAGAGAGAGAAAGAGGGGGGGGATAAAAAAGTAATACCATAAAAATAGATGAGATACCAACAGAATAGAGAAAGTGATTGAGAAGGAGGTATGTGTTGAAGGCATGGGGAAGCACTCAGGAATTTAATCTACCAAATTATGCTATATGCATGCATGAATATACTACAATGAATCATGGTTTTATTTTTATATGTATATAAAAGATATTACTTTATTTATACTACGTATAAATATATGTATATATTACATATGTTTATACATATATATGTATAATTTATTTTTGTGTGGAATAATTTGATGGAGCCTCAAAATTTATTGCTTTGTTCACAGGTACAGCACATGCATAACTGGAAAAACAGAAGAAAAACATGATGCACTGAAAGAATTATAGAATATTTAATGTAATGTATCCAGAAACTCAAATATTATGAAAACTGCAAACCTCCTCTTCCAAGAAGTTTGAAAAACTCAGTAAGTATAAACACAAAGAAATGCACACATACATTAAAATCAAACTGTTTAAAGTCAAAGAGAGGATCATACAAGCTGGAAGATAGAAGCAACTTGTTAGGGCTTGAGAGGCTCAAGGTATTCTCATATTAATAAATGTTTCCTAATGAAGAACCATGGAGGCCAGAAGCAGTAAGAAGACATATTTAACATTTGGGGTTAGGGAAAAAAACATCTTGAATAAGTCTATGGAAAACAAAACTATTGTTTTTGTCAGCTTACCTTTGCTATGACCAAAAGACCTGACAAGAGAGTTATAGAAGAGAAAAAAATGATCTTGGTTCATGGTATCAGAGGTTCATTCCATGGTTGACTGCCTTCATAACTCTGGGCCCCATGGTGAGGCAAAATATCATGATGGAAGGATGTGGTGGAGGAAACCATCTCAGGACATTGCAAACAGGAAACAGGGAGAAAGAGGGATGGGTGGCGCTCTGCTCATCAGAGACAAAGTATAAACTCCAAAAGCACCCCCAGCGAGCTACTTCCTCCAGCCCTACTTGCCTATAGTTACCACCCAGTTAATCCATATCAGTAGATTAATCCAAATTAATCCTTTGATTAGACAAAGGCTCCCATAACCTAGTCTTTTCACCATGATGATTCTTGCATATCAGCTTTAAGTGGGACATCTTATATCTAAACCATAGCCATCCTTCAAGAATTATGGACAAAAATGACCTTATTGGATAAGTGAAACTTGAGAACTGGTCACTAGTACAACTGTTCTCAAACAAATGCAAAAATGTTCCTCCAACCTAAAATGAAAGAATTCCAGAAAATAACTTGAATCCATATTAATACTACATTGTGCACCATAAAATAGATAATCATCATTTGTTGATTAATAACAAAAATTGTCTTAAAAATAAAATAAAATAGAAGTTTTAAAAAAGATACCAGTCTTGGGGAAGGGAACTGTATATACTAATATAAAACTACATATTACTGCTTATTATTGTATTTCCTGCTTTGTAATTCTGTTGTTCCTCAATTGTGAACTTATAAATACATAAAACATTAATTATTTGTCTATGATAATGCATACAAAATGTTTAAAATGTAATTTGTGATGAACAACAGGAAAAGGTAGTAGTGACTTTGTACACTGTTGAACCTTTTTTGGGGATGTCCTACTTGGAGCACTACTGGGTCTTCTAGGTCTTGAGCATTTTTCCTCACCCATAGTTAGTCTTTCCAGTCTCTATATTCATGTGAGCCAATCCTTTATAATAGTTAAAGAGAACTTTGGATGTTGTCTATTTGTTTTATTTCTAAACCATAATTTTGTATTGAAATTGGTTCTATAGTAAAAAAATAGTAAGGATGAGTTTTCTGATTTGGTTGTAGAGATCTGGAAATGGATCCTTATATTAAAAACACTAAAGAGTCTATTTTCAGTAGTTAAGAAATCATGTTAGTTCATGGCATGAGCTGGCAATCAAGACACACAAAAGAGCAACACTGGATATCCAAATAAATTAATTTTTTAAATCCCATAGATCTGATGAACACTTGCTATAATTTAAAAGTACATGAAACCCCCAAATTCTTATGCTGGAAGCTATTTCCAAGTTGGATGGTTTTAAAAGTTGGGGCCTTTAGTAATTGATAGAGTCATTTAGGAGGTAATGTAACTTTCCCTTATTATTGAGTTAGTACACTTATAGGAGTGATTGAAGAGCTGGTGAGAGTCTTGTTGCTTTTTTGCCTTCCACTGTATGAAGACATAATATTCCCCTCTTGGGTCAAGTGATCAGTTAACTTAGCATGCAAATTAAATTCGTATCCCACAGGGAATTTACTGCAATCAGGAGGGAATAGATTGGGAGTGAAGAGGATCTGTATGTTGGTATGAGGGCATGTGGGAAGACTCCAATAAAGATCAATAAGTGGAAATCATAAATTCTGACATATCTTCTTTGTCAGTAAAATAAGCCTTTCCTCCCCTAGTGCTCTCTATTCCCAGTAGAGTTAGACTTTCCTATCATTTTCCAGAAGTAACCATATATTGCTCTAGGAAGGTGTAATGTGCTCACATTGTGAGAAAAGTTTGATTCTTCTCAGAACGAACCTGCCTCATTCCTCTTTGCCACAACATCTCTGGTGTCTCAGCAGACCCCTGTAAATTATTAGATGCATGAGGAGATGTACTATCCTTCAGAAGAACTACTTAAGTTTTATTATTTATACAGAAAGAATTTTGGGGAATGTTATTGGAGAAAATATGCAGCTTAAGTAATCGTAGGGAATTAAAAACATAATTGGGGCAAGCCAAAATCACTGACATAGACACATGAAGCAGAGACCGAGCTTTGAGTATAGTTGGATGGTTTTAAAAGTTGGGGCCTTTAGTAATTGATAGAGTCATTTAGGAGGTAATGTAACTTTCCCTTATTATTGTTTTGTCTTTTGTTTTGTTTTACTTGAAACTTAGACCAATAGGAGACTTACAACGTGTGCTTGAAGTCCTCAACACACTGTCTTGGTGTAGAGAAAAGGATTCCAAAGCTTAGGGATATTGGAATATTTAGAATGGTTTTGTCACTTTAAGCTTCATGTACACCCTGGGAAGACCTAGGAAACATAATTTTTACAACTGTAAGAAAAACTAATTTTGTTAACAGGACCCCAAGCATTTTCACAGAACTCTGTGTTCACACTACTTTTTGTATCAACCATAAAATCAGAAATGAGACTACTGAATTGGTGAAATAATGGAAGTGAAGCTTCCTGATGAGGTCAGGGCCAGGTGTAAGTACTCAGCTGCCCAAGATGAGCTGCATGATATGGCTATAATGAACAGAAGATTCAAAGCAGCAGTCAAAATCATTTGGCATGAATCCTGTGGCATTGGCTGGTTGATTATGTGTTCCTAGAAGAAAGCAAGGTTACTAAATTCTTTGATATATATGAGCAGATATTCTAGTCAACTGATCAAAATTAACCAGAATCAGAAAAACTGAGAGTCTCTAACAATCAGTCTATTCCCATACTTGAATCAGTTTATAGAAATAGGACCCCAATAAACTCACAAGATTTATATTATAAATCTTTCTCCTATCTTTCTCAAAAGATTTCTATGATCTTTTATCAAAATAACTTTGAACCAAATAGAGGAGATAATTAGAACTTTGGATGACTACTGAACTTCATTTCTGAACTGATGCAAATTTTAGATAAAAAATAACACTGTAGTCTACCTCTAATCTAACACCAGTAATATCACCAGATCAATCTCACAGTGGGCCCAGTTGGTCACCAAACTATCCCGTGGTTATTTTTCACAGTTCCAGAATGCATGATTAAAATAGTTACACTTGGCCAATGGCATAATTTCCATATCATTTACTGACCTATAGACTTGTAGCTATTATGTTGTGAAAGGCCAAGTGGAAGTCACTAGATCTGCATATACCTGGGAAAGAGGGACTTCCAAATTTCAAGGGTAATGAGTCCCACTATGTATCTATCATTAACAATTTGACCTCTGAAAAAAGCATATGGATCTTGGAAAATAAAAGTAAATTATAGGATGCTAAATAGAACGTGCACTCAAATGGCAGCTGCTACATGAAATTTATTTTCATTTTGTGAACAATTAACACATCATCCAGTATTTGTGTGGTAGTTATTTATATTTGTGTTCTTTCATTCTTTTTAATGATGATAACCAGAAACTATTTGCATTCAATTTTCAAGGCCAGGAAAACACTTTCACCTCAGGGCTGCTTCCATCTTGTGGGCTATTTGGTAATCTAGTCCTCAGGGAACTTGATCACTTTTCCCTTCCATAAGATACCACTCTGATCCATTACATTGATGACATTGTGAGGACTGGACCTAGTAAGGGAAAAGTCTCAAATACTCTAGTATTATTAGAAAGCTTTTTAGATGTCAGTGTGTGGGAAATAAATGGAATAAATGTTTAAGGGTCATAGTCATCAGTGAATTTTATAGAAATTCACTTTTGTGGTACATCTTAAGATATCTCTTTGAGGGTAAAGGATAAATTGCTGCATCTGACTTTTTTTTTTTTTACCATAAGGAGGTACATGACTGATTAGCTGCCTTTGAGTATTAAAGGCAACTTATCCTTTCATTAGTTGTGTTATACAAGTCCATTTTCCCAGTGACTTTAAGAGCTGCTAAGTTTGAATGGGATCAAAGTGAGAGAAAGCTCTGCACTGGGTCCTGGTTGTTATGTATGCTGCTCTGCCACAGAGGGTCCAGAGGTCTTTGATTTGTTAGGGGCAAACAGAGATGCTCTTTTGAGCATTTGTCCCTGTGTATGAAATGCAGCATAGGCTCTTAGATTAAAAAACCAGTGATCCTTTTTAGAGAATCACCTCCTTTTTGACAAATAGCTTTTGACTTTCTAGAAGGCTTTATAAAAGCTGAACACTTTATCATGAGCCACCAAAATGCCAGGTAACTTAATCTGCTTAACAGAATCACAGGCTGTTCACTGACCTGCCACATCATAAAATAAGGCATGAACAGTAGGACTCCAATACCAGAATGAGTGGTGTATACCTGGCTTAGAATCAAGAAGTCCTTGAGGTGCTGGAGTGGTGGTTCAGCGATTACGGCACTTATGGCACTTGCCTGGCATGAGTGAGTACACGAGTTCAAATCCTAGCACCACATACACAGTGAAGTCTCAGAGCAACAAAAGCCACATGAAAAAACTAAATAAAATTTTTTTTTCTCTCTCTCTCTCACTGTCCCTCTCTCTTTAAAAGAAAAAGCTCTTGAATTTAAGAATAATGTACTTAAATAAGTGGCCAAAACGACCATGGATTCAACTCCTGCTACAGCACCTTCTTTCTCTATCAATCAACTTTTTTTTAACAGAGAATTCTCTATAATTAATTGACAAAGAAGAGAAGATTAGGATTTGGTTTACAGATGGTTCTGCATGGTATTTAGGCACCACCCACAATTGGAAAGTTGCATAAGAAAATCTTTTGGAGGCATTTGTGTTGGAAAATGGTAAAGCAAAGTCTACCCATTGGTCAGAACTATGGGAATAACACAAGGACACTTGGCATGCTGAGAAGAAAAAAATGATCAGATATGAGATAGTATACCAGTTCTCATGATAGGGCCTGTGGATTAACTGGAAAGTTGAGGACAGGAGGAAAATGATGAAAAAATTGGTGAGAAAGAAATCTGGGGAAAAACTGTAGGGATTGATCTTCTGAAAATATGAAAAATTTGGATATACTGGGTCCAATATCAATACCCACCAAATGCTAAGTTATGAAACAGGGAATTTAAATATCAAGTCACTAGTATATTTCATTCTGTGGATATCAGCCGGCCTCTCCTCTCCTCAGTGAACTCTACTGTTGTATAATTGGTTCATTAACAAATTTATCATGCAGTGATGGGGTTTATGCAAGGGCAAAGCATGGTAGATTTCCTCTAATAAAGCAAGGTGTCTCTATAGCTACTGCTGAGTGCCTAATTTGCAGGCAGCAGAGACTAATGCTGAGTTCTGGATATAACACTGTTCCTAGGGGCAATTAGACAACTATCTGATGGCACATTAGTTATACAAAGCCATGTCTATCATAGAAGGGCGTCATGTGTGTTATGTATTGTTACTTGAAAACACACCTATTATGACTCGAGGTTTGACTTTCCTGTATATAATGCTTTATTAAAACAAACATTTATGGATTATAAAATGCTTTATCCACCATCATTTTATTCTACACTATATTGGTTCTGACCAAATAACTATTTTCAAAGAAATGAAGTGGGGAAATGGCTCCAGACTCATGGAATTATCTTAGCTACTCTTTTTCATGCCATCCTGAAGCAATTGGGTTGAATAAATGGTGGGGTAGCATTTTTAATTCTCATTTAAAGTTCCAGCTCATGCAGTACTTTGTTGTGTATGGTAAGTTTATACATGAGGTTATATATGCTCTCAATAATCATCCTATACGTGATTTTTTTCCTAGAAATGCTAGTACTCATGATTCCTGGAATTGACTAATAAAACTGGGATTGGTTCAATAGCTGGAGGAGTGCTTCTACCAGGAGAACATGGCAAGCATTTTATTGAACTGGAAGTCAAGCTTTCCATTTTTCTCACTGGAATTATCATTCTTCTGAATCATCCAGTGATGAAAAGTTTTACATTGCTGGTTGTTGCTTGATCCTGACTAACAAGTGAACCCTGGACTATCATTTCATAATAAAGGAAAGGAAGATTACACCTGGAATACAGGAGATCCTTTAGGACTTCTCTTTGCATTATTATTCCCAGTAGTTAAGTTCAATGGGAAACTCCAACAACTCAGTTCAAGAAGGACTAGTAATGTCCCTGACCCTTTAAGAATAGAGATTCAGGTCACACCATTGGGTTATGACCCATGAGCAGCTGAGTTGCTCATTGAAGGAAAACAAAATAACAGATTGGGTAGTGGAACTTGGTACCTATAACACCATTTATGATCACATGAGAAGTTAAAGAAATGAAGAACATAGTTATCATGAGTATTGTCTCCTTAAGTTTTTATGAATATGTGTGCTATTTGAAATATACTTATTCTCTTCCCTCTCTTATTCCATTATTATGAATCATTTGAATCATTGTTAATAAAATTAAAGGGACATATATACAGTTATATAGTAATAAAGGAAATCTTTAATATTTGACTTTTAATAATGAATAAAATGGCTAGAAAGAGAATCAAAATGAAATAGAGAATGTGAACAATGTAATCCAACAAATCTTAACAAATATAGTAGTGCTCTGTTCAGGAAGTGCTGGATTTACAGTTGCACATGAAACATTCCCAAGGACAAACCCTATCTTGGTAAAAAGTCTATTGTCAATAAACAAAGAAAGATTTTAATCACATAAATCATATTCCTCCACCACAATGCAATTGAAGTAGAGATCAATAGCAAGAAGAATTTAAATATTCACATGTGCTGTCACAGACTTATGGGCCGAATGTTTTCTCTCATATGTGGAAGCTAGAGTAAAATCTAAGACAGGATGAAAAACAGCTAAGCTTAAATAATAATCTCAACATAGGTGAAATTTCACATATGGTTGGGGAACCATAACTAGGAAGGTGGGAGGAGAAAGGAGGGAGGAAGGGATGGAGAGGGAGGGAGGAGAGGGAAAAGGGGTTTATCCATATGGTTGGGTACACTTGACTTCCATGAGAAGCCAAACTATACTGAGGCAGGCATATAAACCCAGAAATTTCAGTAACTAACATGTATATGCTCATCTCTATCTATAATATGGGGAAATTACAGAGGGGACATGAGATTGGGGAATGGGTAAAGCAGATGAGATACCGGAAAAGGATCAGGCTTAACTTACTTTGTCAGTACCTATGTATGGAAGAATGTGTAACAAGGATTCCTTCCAATATGTAAGACTATGTTGAATCAATAAAAAATAAATGAATAGATATGTATTTAAGAAATAACTATAATCAGTAAGTAAAAATGGATGAAGAGAAATTATAAAATAATTTGAGACAAAGAAAAACAAAACCACAACAAAGAAAAGTTGTTGATAGGAGCAAAAGTATTGGTATAGAAATTTTGTAATTGTAAGTGCCCATATTAAGATGAGAACAAACTCAAGGGAATAGGATGACTTTAACCTTGAAGAAAATAATATTAAAAAATGAAAACATAAAGTCACAGAAGGAAGAAAGTAAAACTAGATCAGAGTAAACAAACAAGGTATGAAATAAAAATAGAGAAAATCAATGAAACAAATTATTGATTGTATGGAAAGATCAACCCAAAATAACAAATCTTTTAACATTGACTATGAAAAAAAGAGAGAAAACTCAAATGAGTAAAAATCATAAATGAAATTGAGAATATAAACAATGACCTTATATATAAAAGATCGATTAGAATGTTGTGAATAACTATACAAAAACATATTGGAAAACATTAAAAATTAAAAATTCCTGGAAATACCCACACTAGCAAAATGAACTATAAAGACAAACTCTGAACATACTTATAGAAAGTGCTGAGAATGAATTAATAAAAGTAATCTGCCAACAAAGCAAAACTCAGTAACAAATGGATTCACCTTGAATTCTGTAAAACTAGCATGCAATTGTAAGGTATGATGATGACAGAGAAGTTTTGCTGGTTTCTTATGTCTGATGTAACAGTTTTGCAAAAGTGAGCTTTTGACAGCACATAGTGATTCTTTCACAGTTCTAGAAACTTGAAGTCTGAAACCATCTCCCTGAGTCACAGTCCATGAGTCAGAGCCTTAGTCTCTACATTGATTCTAGGCTAAACTCCATCTCTAGCCCCTTCCACCTTTAGGAGGCTGTGTGCATTCAATAGCAACTTTACTTCAATGTTGCATTCATGGTCATGTTGCCAACCCCCTTGTTTTCTATGGTTAAGTCTTTCTAACTCCTTTTCATAAAGACACATGAGATTGGATTTATGGCATGCATGGATAATTTCAATGACTTTTCATTCCTAAAATCCTTAAGTTAATGATCCCTTCATAGTTCCTCTGGGCCACATAGAGTAGCAGTTAAAGGTTTTGGAAAATAGCACTTGAATATATTTAGGGCCATCAGAGAGCATGTCAGCATTTGATATGTCAATCACACTATGGACTATGTTTGAAATTTTCCCACAAAAGCAAAATAATTCCCATATAAAAAATCTTGAAAACATGAAGCAACCATAACTCTGATACCAAAACCGGACAAGGATACATCAAGAAAAGAAAACTACAGACCAATATCCCTTATGAACGTGGATGCAAAAATCCTCAACAAAGTACTAGCAAACCGTATCCAAAAAATTATTAAGGAAATTATCCATCATGACCAAGTGGGCTTTATCCCTGGAATGCAGGGCTGGTTCAACAT
>PVKS010032981.1:0-22113 GCA_004027875.1 Aplodontia rufa | reverse complement strand
GGATCTCGGATCTCGGATCTCGCTAAGCTGCCCAGGCTGGTGTGCAGAAGGCCCTGTGCTCCACCCCCAGCAGCACAAGGTGGGAGCCCCGGGGCTCGAGTGGTCTGGAGGGGTGGACATTCCGAGGGACTAGGCTTTCCCAGATCCCAGATCGACAGGTTTGGAGACCCCATGACTCTGACCCTCCTGCGATCCAGAGCTCAGGGATTTTCAAAGGTTGTCACTGTCTGCCTGGGGCTTTCACACTGCCCAAGATGTCCCATAGTGTCTCAGAAACCACAATCCTTTCTGCCCGCTCACAGGAGGCAGTGTGGCCAGTGTGGCCACCGTCTGTCCCTGGGCTCCCTTTGACCTGCTTGGGTGCCAGCGGGCTTACTGGGTGTGCCCTAGAGCCCAGCTGACCTGGGCCCTGGAGACCTGGTTCTGCAGGTAAAGCCAGCCCGCCCACCTTCTCTGCAGACAGTGTACACCAGACGGGGCTCTGATTCTGCTGCTACCCTTCTCTGGGCCTCAGTTTCCCCAATTAGTGAGCTCAGGGTGACACTGGCCTCCTAATTTGCTGTGGTTACACGTAACTGCTTGGCATGTGGACTATGTACATGGACAAGCTCCCAGAAGGGACGTGGTACACATGTCAATGGCTCATGCTATTTCACAGTGATCCGTGACTCTTCTTACCCCAAGCCCCAGCAGCACAGAGAGGACAAAAAGGCACTTCTGGTGTCTTTATTTTACATCTGACTCGCCATGAGGGAGAATGAGCTCCTTTTTCTGTTTAGAAGAGATTGGTAGGGCTGGAACCATGGATCAGCAGTTACGGCGCTTGCCTGGCACGCATGAGTACGCGAGTTCAAACCCCAGCACCACGTAAGCAACGAGGTCTCAGAACAATGAGAGCCACATGAAAAACTAAATAAAAATTCTCTCTCTCTCTCACTGTCCCTCTCTCTTTATTAAAAAAAAGAAGACATTGATATTTCCTTTTCAAAAAACTGTTCATGTCCTTTGCCCATTTGTCTATTGGAGCGTTGGTTCTTATTGATTTCTAGAAGCCTTTTACATATTAAAGAAATTAGTCTTTTATCCATTGTGTCTGAAAAATGTCCTCGATTTTGTTAGTCTTCCCATCTGGGAAGCACATGTGTAGGTAGTATGTATTTTGAATGTAGTCAGTGAATTGTGTGTGTGGGGTGAGCTGGGAATTGCTAGGCCATACCCAAGCCTTAAATTTTTTTTAATTTTCAGACAAGGTCTTGCTAAGTTGCTGAGGCTGGTCTTGAACTTGAATCCTCCTGCCTCAGCCTCCCCGTAGCTGGGACTGCAGGTGTGCGTCACCACCTCTGGCAATTATTAATCCTTTGTTGCAAGGCCTCTGGATTTAATATCGTGCTCCCACACGCTGGGATTGCTATGCACAGCCATGTTTTTGTCTAGCAGCGTAGAAATTTCTAGTTCGTGGGGTGGGCGTTCAGAAGGGAGAGGCTATCTGGGATTCATTCTGGTTTTAGCGACTTTTAAAATCTCCACCCGGAGTTGGGCAAGCTGGCACTCACCCGGGGGCCCAGCTACCGGGAGGCTGAGGCAGAAAGATTGCTTGAGCCCAGGAGTTTGAGGCCTACCTGGGCAACAGAGAGAGCCCTTGTCCCAAAAATAGGCAAGTAAGTAACTAGCCACTTGGAGCCTGATGGCTGTATCGGTGACTTGTGGGGGGACACCGAGTCCTCCCCTTGGCTCTTCACCTTGGGGAGGTCTCATATTCGCCCTTTGCCTCAGTTTCCCCATCTGTAAAATGGGAGGGATGTTATCACGCAGGAATTAAGGGGTGCCCCCTTGGCCTGGAGGCTGTCACCAGGTGCTGTCTCTGTTCCACTGTTTTTGACTCTGTTTGCCCTTCTCTGAGGCATCAAGCTGAACTGGGTCCCCAGTGCTCCCCCTGGTGTGGCCAGTTAGCAGGTGATCGCACGCCAGCAGCCCTGTGGAGTGCTTCCTCCACAGTGACGTGACTCTCATGAGCACCCACTGCGCAGATGGCCAAGGAGCTCCAGTTGCTCTCTGAGGAACTTGCACAGGGTAGAGCCGGGGTTCCAGCCCGATCCACTGCTGGAGGGGACATTCCAGCCTGGCGTCCTCATAACTGGCTAAGTATAGACTTGGAATGGCTGAGGCCAAGCCAGGATCCTGGACATGAACCGGCCAGTCCTGGCCCAGCAGGCATGGCAGCACTCTGGAAGGCTTCCCAGAAGAGGAAGTTTGGTAAGGGAGACTGGTGGGGCCTGAGGAAGGGTTCACAGGAGATCCCCTGCTCACAAGCCTCCAATGGCTCCCACTGGCCACAGTCTTTACTTCTCTCCACTAGGTGCCCCATGAAGTGTCCTTAGTGATGAGGGGCACCTACCTCATTGGTGGGAGTGCTGAACTCTTACCCATCAGCTAAAACCCCAGCTCTAAACCCACTCCTTGGGAAACCATCCCCATTTCTGGGATTTTCCCAGCCTAGGTTCCAGAGGAATTTGTCCCTCTACCTAGTACAGGAGTCTGTGCATCTGTGTCCCCCCAATCTCAACAGGGCGACCCTGGAGGGCAAGTCCGCTGGCGAGGTCTGTGTGGGGCCCGCTGTCACACAGCCCAGGCAGGCGCTGGGCAAGTGCATTCCGCAGGAAATAAGGGAGTGCGCGAGCCCGTAAGGCCCCTGCACCCCTGCGCTCGCTCGCGCCACGCGGCCCCTCCGGGTGCCCCAGGGCATTTGCACGGCGCCTCCTCTGCGCTCCTCCCCGACCCTGGGCGGGGCGGCCGCTCCCACCCCAGTTCGGAGGCCGCCTCCACGGGAGGCGCCTTCGCCGTCTCCAGCCCCCGCCCCATCCCCTCCCTCGCACTTCCCGCCACGTGACCCGCGGTCATTTGCATGTGTCCTTGTTTATTGCCGGCCGCGCAGTCGGGTCCCGCCGCGCCGCGGGTGGAGCGCCATGGAGGGGCTGCGGCGCGGGCTGTGGCGCTGGAAGCGCTACCACATCAAGGTGCACCTGGCGGAGGAGGCGCTGCTGCTGCCGCTCACCGTGCGGCCGCGGGACACGCTCAGCGACCTGCGCGCGCAGCTCGTGGGCCAGGGCGTGAGCTCGTGGAAGCGCACCTTCTACTACAACGCGCGCCCGCTGCGCGACCACCAGACCGTGCGCGACGCGCACCTGCAGGACGGCTCGGTGCTGCTGCTGGTCAGCGACCCCAGGTGGCCGGGGGGCCAACGGGCGCTGGCGGGGGGGACCTGGGTGGAGGACCTGGCTGGGGGTGACCTGCGTGGAGGACCTGGGCTGGAGGACCTGGCTGGGGGTGACCCGGTGGAGGCCCTGGCTTGGGGTGACCTGGGTGGACGACCTGGGCAGGAGGACCTCGCTGGAGGTGACCTGGTGGAGGCCCTGGCTGGGGGCAACCTGCGTGAAGGCCTGCTTGGGACCTGGGCAGGAGGACGTGCCTGGAGGTGACCTGGTGGAGGCCCTGGCTGGGGGTGACCTGGGTGGAGGACCTGGTGGAGGCCCTGGCTGGGGACCTGGGCAGGAGGCCCTGGCTGGAGGTGCCCTGGTGGAGGCCCTGGCTGGGGACCTGGGCAGGAGGACCTGGTGGGGGCCCTGGGCAGGAGGCCCTGGCTGGGGACCTGGGCAGGAGGACCTGGTGGGGGCCCTGGGCAGGAGGCCCTGGCTGGGGACCTGGGCAGGAGGACCTGGTGGAGGCCCTGGCTGGGAACCTGGTGGGGGCCCTGGTTGGGGACCTGGGCAGGAGGCCCTGGACACCTGGCCTGGCACCTTCAGCACCTTTCCCTGCCCCTGGGGCTGCATGGTGGTCCTCAGGGTGTGGTCCCTGCTCTGGTGCTGTCCGTGTCTCCGTCAGCCCCTCTGCTGCTTCCTCTCCTGTCTCTGCCTCCTCTTGTCTATTTCTTTTTGCCCATTTCTTTCTCAGCTCTTTTTCTCTTTGTGTCTGCCTGCCTTCCTTCCTTCCTTCCTTCCTTCCTTCCTTCCTTCCTTCCTTCCTTTTTTAAGAGAGAGGAACAGAGAGAGAAGAGAGAGAGAAAGAGAAAATCAATTTCATTTGGTTTTTCATCTCATTTTTGTTGCTCCAACACTTAGTTGTGTACGTGGTGCTGGGGTTTGAACTCAGGTCCTTGCGCATGCCGGGCACTTGCCCGTAACCGCTGAGCCACGACTCCAGCCCTTCTTTATTCTTTTGTGTTGAACCCAGGGGCGCTTAACCTAAAAAGGGCCACATCCCCAGCGCTTTTTAGATTTTATTTTGAGACAAGGCCTGGCTAAATTGCTTAGGGCCTAGCTAGGTTGCTGAGGCTGGTCTCAAACTTGCCATCCTCCTGCCTCGGCCTCCAGGCAGCTGGGTTGATGGGCGTTGCCTCGCACCTGGCTCTGGCCTGCCTTTCTCTGGGCCGCTGTTCGTCTCTGACTCTGCTCTTCGTCTGTGTGTCTGTCTCCTCCCCACAGCTCTCTTCTAAAGCTTGCTACCTGCACTGGATGTGGCCGTCCAGGGTGTCCAGAGCAGTCCCCTGGCCAAGGTGACTGAGGATGGGAGTCTTCCCACCTCAGGAGGGGCCATGGGAACAGAACCTGCAGAGGCCAGGAACAGCTCTGGGAGCTTGGCAAGGTGGGCAGCGAGGTGGTAGAGGGGAGAGGCTGGACAGGGAGCCTCAGATGCTACCTTGAAGGTGCTGGGCAGGCAGGGAAGGGACAGGGTGCTACACTTGGGTCTGGCTTGCCAGGGCCCTAGAGGCTTGGCCCACCAAGCTTGGGGTTTGTTTTGAGAGCAGGAGCCTCAGGCGCCATTCTGTTCTGGGAGGTTGGTGGTGGGCTGGAGGTCCGGGTCCTGTTGAGGAAGCAGCAGGAGGAGGCTGGTGAGGTGGTGAAGGGTGGGGTTCAGGGCTCAGGGCTAGGAGACCACGTTCCTGGCAGTGTGTGGGCCTCAAACATGCGAAGTTCATCCAATACACAGTAAGTGCCCACTGCGTGCCAGACCCTGCGCTGGGTCCTGCAGTCCTGCAGGGAGAAGGACAGACGCACGTGGGCAGGGACTGGAGAGGGTGCAGACGTGGCCACTCGGAGGCTGAGGCCGAGGAGGCCTGCCTGGGAGGGCACTGGTGAAGCCAGAGTGGAGCAGGACAGTGTTGGAGGCAGTACCAGGGGCCCGCAGGAGGGGAAGGAGAGGGGACAGCAGGGCGCTGAGGGCTGCAGAGAGGACTTGGCTTTGATCCTGGCAGGTGGGGAGCCCTGCAGGGCTGCGGGCAGAGGGAGGACCTGACTCCGGTCCCTCACAGGGGACAGTTCTGGCCTCCTCAGAGCTCCTGCCCTGCCCACATTTGGTGTCAACGAGATTTCAGCTGTGTCCCCAACAGACAGGGGTGACCGGACCCAAGGCTATCTCTGCCTTTGCCCCCTGCTGGCTGTGTGTCCTGAGGCACTGCACCCACCCTCTCTGGGCCTCAGAGGGGTTCTAAGGCCTGGAGCTACCGGCAGACACAGGTGGGGCAGAGGTTGCTGCTGGTGACCCAGCTCCCGTCTGAGAAGCGCACGTGACCCCTCAGCCCATCCCTCTTCCAGACAGCCTCCTCTTCTCCTGCTTCTGGTCTACTGTTACCTCTTGTTTCTAAGCTCTGTGAGTGCGGTGGTGGCGACTCCCGCCTCGAGGTGGCTGCGCTGCGCAGACAGGCACGGGGCACAGGCTGGCCCGGGGCAGCCCGCTGGCAGGCACGGGGCAGGATTTGAGCACTGCTGATGAGGTGCCGAGGACTTAACGTGAGGCCCTACTGCAGCCCTGCGGTGTGGGTTTTGGCCTACAGGTGGGGAAACTGAGGCACAGAGCAGGGTTCAGCAGGGAGGGGGCAGAACAGCAGTTTTAACCCAGCTCTGGAAGCCACGCTGTTGATCACTGCCCCTCCGGCTCTGTTAATGGAAGTCGCTGCCGTTGCTTTTCATTATTATTTCACTGGTGTGGCTTCGGAATCAACCCAGAGTCCAGCACAGTCACCTCTCCTACCCTCACCCCATCTGTCCTCCCCATCGCAGCCACCAGAGGCGTCCGGTCCCTCCCCTCCTCCCTGGGCTCCTCGCTCAGTCCTGCCCCAGGGCCTTGGCACAAGCTGCGCCCGCTGTGGTCCCCAGGTGGGACACGAATCCTGACAGGTGCGGGAGGGGTGGCCTGGGGGTGGGACCCCGTTTGTCTGAGACCTGTGCCTTTCTGTCCCCTTCTTCAGGTAGTCTGGGCTGGAGGAGGCAGAGCCAGGATGGAGGGGACTCCAGCTGCTGGATGAAGGAGCCAGCCGGGCTGGGGGCAGGTGGCTGCCCCACCTCCTGGGAGCCTGGACCTTCCTCCAGGTAGGTCACGTAGACAGATTCAGAAGGGACCTTAGAGCAAGCAGGCCCATGGACAAGAAGGGACAGGCCCCTGTTACTCACCCTCCTTCCTACCCCTATGCTTCTGGTCCTTGGGTGGAGATGCTGGCTGGCCTCACCGTCAGCCCCCTTTGAACTGAGGACGGTGGACCTGAGCAACATTGCCCCCAGCCTGCTGTGCGACCTTGGGAAAATTCCTCACTCCCTCTGTGCTCTGTTTGGCCATCTTAAAAGGAAGCCTTGGGCTTCAGTGCAGTTGATGTCTGCACACTCTGCCTGCAATTCCCGAAAGCACCACCAGGTGTCTCCAAGCGGCAGAGCCTGGGGCAGGGGCTGGCCCCCTGGGAGCCACTGCAAGAGGGACAGGGATGTCAGGGGGCGAAGGTGGGTGCAGGTGTCACTGCCCACATCAGGGCTGTAGGGAAAGGGAAGGACAACTGGCCTGAGAGCCACTCACCCCCACGGCCTGGACTGAAGAGGTCTTTCCCTTCCTGCTGCTGCAGGTCCCGGGCTCCCAGGCCTCCGCGGAAGCCCAGCTGGCTGGGCTGCTCAGGCTGCTTCCACTGCCTCGCACGTTCCTGATGGAGCCCCGTCCCTGACTCTGACCTAGGATGTTGCCATCCCTGACCAGCCCCTGGAAGGAGCTGTGAGCCTTCCAGCTATGCCTCGACCTTGAGGCCAGCCTCCTCTTTGGGCCTCTGGGGCCCCTGTGGACAGCCAGAGGGTGCCCCATGAAGGGAAGCAGAGTGGAGGGGCGAGAGAACCCCACATTCCCTCTTGCTTAGCACCCTGTTCCACAGCCACACCTTTGCCCAAACAGTGCCTGGAGCAACCTTTGCACCAACCGGCTAGAGCCTGGCCTCCTCCAGGAAGCCTCGGATCTGCTGCTCCCAGCCTGCAAGCACCTCGTCCTCTCTGGTGTGTCCACAGGCCTCCTGCTGTGGAAGTCTCCTGAAGTCTCAAGTGACCAGCGGGTACCTGCTGGTCTGCTCCACTGTGCCCCACCTCCAGATCCCTCCCCACCATGAACTTGTCCTACCCTTGGGGCGGGGCCCTGCCCTTCCTAACACCCCGTGGCCTCCCCTGGCCCCACGTGGGGCCCTGGGGTTCAGCAGGGCTCCGGCCGAGTGGACACTGCTCTGGGCCATGGTGCATGGGAGGACTCCAGGCCCAGCTCCGACCTCTGGTCTGCGGCCCGCAGGCTGCTTCGTGCCCACCGCGTGGACCCGGGGTTAACGCGCTCTGAGCACCAGGATCCTGCAGGGCCCCGAGCAGGACGCGTGGGGAGACCCGGGCTCTGGCTGTGCGGCTGGCTCACCATGGAGGCTGCGCCAGGCCCGCGAGGCTTGCTGCCTTCTCTGCTGGGCACCCACGGGCCTCTCTTCTCCATCAGGAGGTGGTGGGGAGACACAGGGACCCCCGCTTCTCTCCTGTCCCCAGCCTGCCCTGGACCCTGAAGACCCCAGTGCCTGCTCCTTGGGGTGCCCACCGGAGCCGGGCAGCGCACATCTCACAGGTCGCTGGGTCCCCTGAACCGAGGGGTTCCCAGCCCGTGCTGGGCCTGCTGCTAGCCTGGGGTGGGGGTGGGAGAGAGCATTTTCAGGGCGTTTTGACATCTAACAAACAATATGCAAATCGCATGCAAATCGCATGCAAATCGCCACCCATGTCTTAGACAGCTCCAGTGTGGTCTGAAATAATAATGTTGGACCTGTCCCTTGATGATGGCTGAGTGGGGAGGTGCAGAGCCGTCTCCCTCCCCCCTTCTCTTCCAGTCCATCCCTCCTTCCTCCCCTCCCTTTGGTCCATTTGCTCCTTTCTCTCTTCCTGTCATTTGTCAAAAGCGGCCCAGTCCTGAGATGAATATGACAGCAAAAGGAGCTCCCAGCATCCTGCTGTCCAGACTCGCACAGAGAGGCACAGGACTGGCCTTGCGTCACACAGCCCCGCGATGTCGTCCTGGAATGAAGGGGGCAGAACTTGTGACTCAGCAGACAAGACTGGAGCAGGCCTGACCCCGCTGGGCAGGGGTTCTTGACCTTGCATGGCGGGCTGCTGAGTTCAGATCCTGCACCAACCTGCCCTGCGCCTCGGGTCCTCCTTTGTCCTGCTACTCCATCCACACATTCCCTGGATTCCGGCCACAGGCCCTCCTCCCCATCTACTTGTCCCATCTTCTCTGATGAACTCCTGTTCATCCTTCAAAGCCCTGTCTTCAACACTCCTGCTCATGCAGCCATTTTCAAAAACCTCCAAGAGTCTCCACTTCTCTCCGGGTCAGCGGATCAACCCTGCCGCAGCCCCGATTCACAGAACTGGGGGATCTGGGCCTCCTCCCAGCAGTCTGAAGACTGTGATGTGTAGTGGGGGCTGTTTGAAGTGTGTACTGAATAAAAGATTACGTGTTTGAAAACAAATCAAGTTCAAACTCCCCAATGGGGCTGTTGAGGCTCCTGGGGCCCCAGCAGCTGCTCTGCCCTGTCTCCCTCGGCTCCAGGCCTTCCCAGGCTCTGGGGGCCGGGCTGGGAGCCGCCCACTCCGCCCTCGGGCTGCGGCTCCACCCAGGAGCAAGTCGGGGCTGCTAGGAGTTTCGGATGAGACTTGGCAGCTGCCTCCCACTGCGGCCCAGGCGTCTCGGGGAGGAGCCGCCTCCGCCTTAGTGCGGCTGCCCACCCACTGTGTGCTCCAAGAAGGTCCCGCAGGAATTTTCCTAGGCGGTTTCCCAGAGGAGCTCAGCCAGGCTGTGGGCCCAGGGTGCCAACCGGGTCGCTCTGCCTGTCTTCCCTGCCCTTTCTGCCTCTCCTGAATCCCTTGCCATGGGTGTGGCTCCGTGGTTGGCCCCTGTCCAGCATGCCCCAGGCCCCGGGTCCATCCCCAGCACCGCAGGCTTCTGGGGACAGTGTAGTGACCAGGCCACTCAGCTGACACCCTCATGGGGCCTGCGGGGCACCAGAAAGTGTAGGGGCTGCAGGGTGGGGGCTCCCAGAAACCTTCCTCCCAGACTTTGCCTGGATGAACGTGGGTGGTGCCGCTCTCGGCCTCAGTTTCCCCACTTGCCCAGAGAGGGTAGTGCCTAGGATGGCGGGAGCCCGGAGCTGCTTCCCAGCAGAGAAATCCTGACTCACCCTCATACCCCACTGGAGTTGGAAGAATCCTCCAGAGAAACAGTCGTAAGGGAAAAAAAAGATAATAAAAGAAGCAGCTACAACTCATTCCTCCTGACTCACCTGGGCAGAAGCAGCCTCACCAGCCCCCTGGGTCATCAGGAAACTGCCCACCTCTTCCCGTGAGGGCCCCTGGCTATGCACTGAAGGCTGCTGGCTGGCTCACAGTGAGGGCTCCCGGCTGTGCCCCGAGGGAGCCTGACTTGGTGGGACCTCAGTTGTTCTCGGAGCGCTCGAGGCCTCTTGCCAGCGGGATGGGAGACTGCGTGGCCTCTGTGAGCTGCTTCTGCCTGAGCAGCACCCTCTCCTACCTCTCCCTTTCCATCCCTCCAGGGGCAGAAGCAGGTTGCTTCCCGGGGAGGCCCCCAGACACCGGCTGTTCCCCCAGCTTTACATTCTCAGGACCCTGTTCTTTCCCTTTGTGGCATTAATGATATTTCTCATTCTGTGTATGTTTTCCCTGCTCACCGTGGGCACCGTGAAGGTTGGGACGCTTTGGTCACTGGTGGGTCACACAGTATTTAGCAACCCGGGAGCACTGTGCTCCCTACCCAGGCTCCTGAGGCCCCTCCTGCCCCTGTTCCTGCTACCCCCGTGACCGGCTCCGGGTGGCCCAGGGGCACGGAAGCCCGGGATTGGGATTCCAGGCACTCTGGCTCCTGCCCGTGGTGATAAATGGGCAAAACACAGAATTAATTATTGACTGCTCCGCGAGCCAGCCCGATTTCCACAGATAGAGTGTCCTCGCCGCTGCGTCTGCCCAGGGCTTCTCAGGAGTTTATTAGAGGGTGGGAGGCACTGGAGCCAGGCAGAGCTTGGGGAGAAAAGCCTCGGCTGCACTGGGTCACTCCGGGCAACTCACTTTCCCTCTCTGAGCCTCAGTTCTCCCATTTGCAGAAAGAGAAGAAAAACATTCTCATCTGTTGGGAAGGATTGGTGTGTGGCGTGGGAATCGCCTCCAGCAAACAGAGTCTCCTCCAGCAAACAGAGTCTGGCACACAACAGGTGTCTAATAAATGCTGCAGAGTAGGTGAGGGGACCGGAAGTCTAACTCCGTCCCCTTTTGGGCAGAATAAAAGAGGATTAGAGGAGGCGCAGAATCCTCACCCAGCCACAGATCCAGAGGGTAAAGATGCCAGGCAGCAGACACAGGTCTGAGTTTAAGAATTTAACCACACAGGACCAACAGCTTGCTGGCCTACTTCCTGCTCCCAGATAGTCTGACCCTGAGGTGGGGGCACCGCGCCCTCTGGTGGTCACTGCGAAAGCCACGCATCTTAGAAACTCGATGTCATTCAATGTCATCAGCACAGATCCTGCCAGCCATAGATGTAATTGAAGTTCTCTTCTGGTAGCCACAGGAAAAAAAGAAAAAAAAAGTTTGAGCAATAGTTATATTTACCTTGAACTTCCCAAATCATCTTTTTTTTAAAGAGAGAGGGACAGTGAGAGAGACAGAGAAAGAAACAACTTTATTTAGTTTTTCACATGGTCTTAGTTGCTCCAACACTCAGTTGTGTTTGTGGTGCTGGGGTTTGAACCCGGGTCCTTGTGCTTGCCAGGCAAGCGCTGAAACCGCTGAGCCACCGCTCCAGCCCCCCAAATCGTCTTAATGTGTGGGTCAGCTCTCTCTCTGATACCGGAGATGGTCAACTTATAAAGTTTGTTTCTGTGCAGTTGTGGTGCGGGCACAGCAAAGGCCAGGAAGAGAGAGGAAGAGAAAGTGTCCCACCCTCCGCAGGAGGACACGCCCCCAAAGACCTACGGCCTCCCCGGCCCAGCCTCTCAGAGGCTTCCTCGTCCTCCCCAGGGAGCACCCGGGACCCTCCAGAGCCAAAACTGCTGCTGCGATTTTCAATCCTTTGGGTCCCTCTCAGTTGGCAGTGGTCAAATTGTGAACACGCAACAGCCACATGCGGCCGGTGGCTCCCGTGCGGGGCAGCGTGGGGTTGGGGCTCCTGACCATCACTGCCTGCAGCGCTGCAGCCTCCCCCACCGTCGGTCTCCCTGTGGCCAGGTGACCTCACACAGCCCTCCGCGGCTCCCGCTGCCCCTGGACGCAGCCAGAACCTCCACCCAGCGCCCCGACTCAGCCACTGGCCCCTTGTCTCCCCTCACCTGCTTGCGCGCCCCAAACGTGCCCGCTTCCCCCACCCCGATCCAATGGGGACAACTCCTACTCAGCTCTGGCCCAGCTGCGGTGTCCTCCGGGCTCACTGAGCACCAGCTGGGACTTCAAGCCGGGGCGTCTGGGGCCTGGCCCTGGGGCTCCCGGAGTGACCGTCCACAGTCCCCGCAATGTCACGCCATCGTCCACCTCTCTGCTTCCCTCACAGGGCCACCAGCCAGCTTCTCCCAGGTGCCGCCTGCAGGCGTCAGAAGCTGAGCGTGGCCACATGGAGCCAGGCACTGCAGGAGATGGCTCTGGACGGAGGCCGGGTCATGCAGAGCCCCGGAGCCAGGCTGGGGCTCCATGGGGCGATGGGAGCAGAGGGTGGCAGGGCAGCAGCGCAGGTGCCCGGTGGGTGCAGGCAGCTGCACGCTGGTGGGTGGCGGCCAGGACTGGCTTCATTCCGCAGGGCCCAGTGTGCCCTTGATGGCTCCCCCTGGTGTGGTGGAGGCAGCCTCAGCTCCTCCCTGCAGGAGCCTCCACCCTGGTGCTGGCCTGGGGAACCATGGCCTCCCAGAGGGCACAGAGGAGAAATCCCAGCACACTGGAGGACGTGGCTTTCCCGAATCTCATGTGGCCAGACGCTGTCGGCCAGAGGAGCCACCGGCCCTGCTCACGGATTCCATGGGGACGGGAGGCAGGGCCAACCCCCAGTTCTGCCTGGGTTGGCCCTGCGGCGGGAGGCCACCGTGGGTGCGTGGCATTTCTCTTTATTTTGTTAACTTTTGGGGGTGCAGGGAAGGAAGCCAGGGCCTCTGCCACCAAGCTGACCCCAGGCCTGTGGCATTGAAGGAGGGTCTGTGGGGCTTCCAAGTGGAGGGCGGAGGGGAGGGGACCCATGGGCGGGGGCCTGTCTGATGCTCAGCCAGCTGGGCCCAGGTGCGCGTGGCCTCACAGGTCCCTCTGGGGCACGGGACGCTGCCTGGCATCATCTCAGCTTCCTCAGGGTGGTGACGGACTTGAGCTGGGCTGTACCTGCCCACCGTGGGCTGTTTCACTCAGCACTTCCTGAGCACCTACTGCATGCCAGGCACCACAAGGGTGCAAGAGAAAGACAGCACCTTGGCTGTGGGCAGGCAGGGAACGAATCATAAACAACCAAGGCGCTCTTTATTTTTTATTTTGATGGCCCTGGGGATTGAACCCAGGGTGCTCAACCACTGAGCCGCACCCCAGCCCTTTTTTTATTTTGTTTTGAAACAGGGTCTCACTAAGTTGCCCAGGCTGGCCTCTAACTTGCCATCCTCTTGCCTTGGCCTCCTGAGTAGCTGGGATGAGGTGCGTGGCCGCTGCGCCTGCTGAAGATCCTTTGTAATAGTGAGAAACCACCAGAAGGAGGTAAAGATGGTGGCTGGGTGTGGAGGGGGTTAAGCAGGGCCTCTCTGGGGAGGTGACATTAGAGTTGAGACCTAGAACCAGGCATGGTGGCACACACCTGTAATCCCAGCAACTCGGGAGGCCAAGGCAGGAGGATCACGAGTTCAAAGCCAGCCTCAGCAACTTAGCGAGGCCCTGTCTCGAAATAAAAAAAATAAAAAAAAAAGGGCTGGGAATGTGGCTCAGTGATTAAGCACCTCTGGTTTTAATCCCTGGTACCAAAAACAAAAAGTTGAGACTTATAGGGGGTCATCGGGGATCAGCACTCCTGGCAAGTGTGCAGAGCCCGTGCCAAGGCCCTGGGGCAGGACTGTAGCCTGGTGTGTTGGGGGAGCAGCAAGGAGCCCCGTGGTTGGAGCGAAGGGAGGAGGGGGTCCCTCAAGTGAGGAGGTGTCGGCCAACTCGATTGCCAAGATGAACAGGGCTGCAGAAGCCTCTCTCGTGAACGCGACTCCCACCCCATCCGCCTGGCTCGCCTCACCCCGGTTTCCGCCACACAGCTGGGAGGTCATTCCCCGAACCGTCTCCTGATTAAACCTTCATGGCAGTGATTAAGCCAGGGACACTGGCAGCATGGCAGGAAGGAGGCCGGGCCTCCCCAGGGGAGAGGAGGCCGGGAGGAAGGCTGCTGAGTGGCTGGAGCTGAAGCCCGAGCCTAATTGGCCCCTCAGGATTAATTACTGAGCCCAGGAACAGGCGGAGAAATCTATTACCAGAGCAGTGCCCACTCCAGTTTCCCTGAATTCTCGCCCTCCTGTCTCTGAGCTGGCTCCGCCTCTCCATTTATTTAAAATAAACACCTTTACATCTGCCCATGACAACCCAGAGCGCTCTCTCTCTCTCTCTTTGGTACTGGGATTGAACCCAGGGGCACTTAACCCAGCCCCAGTCCCCCCACTTTTCTTAAATGAGAGAGAGAGAGAGAGAGTTGATTTTATTTTGCCATCTGGTTTTTGTTTTTCTGACACTTAGTTGTGTACGTGGTTCAGAGTTTGAACCCGGTCCTTGCACAGACCAGGCAAGGGCTCTACTACTGAGCCACCCCTTCAGTCCCTCCCCAGCCATTTCTATTTTTTATTTGGTGACAGGGTCTCCCTAAATTGCTGAGGTTGGCCTTGAACTCTCGAGCCTCGTGCCTCAGCCTCCCGAGTCACTGGTATGCCAGGTTGGGTGAGTTTTGATTTGAGATTTTGTTCTCGAAGCCCCAGGTGCTGAAGGCCTTTGTGCTTGGGTCCCAGGGGAGATGAGAACTGGGACTTTTGCCTTCTGTCTCCTTGGATGGTTTCCTCCAGGAAGGCCTTGACTTCTGCCCGCCCCTAGCCTGGAGAACCCTGCAGGCTTCCATGTGATGTCCACATGACGCCCACCCGGGCCTGCACCGCCCCACCATGGGCCGGGGAAGCAAGGGACAGGCAGTGGGTCCCTCTGGTCCACATCCTGCCCCCGGTGGCCCCTCCAGGGCTGGGCGTCTGGACCCAGTGGCTCAGCTTGTGGGGTTGCCCCCCTGCAGTGGCACCATGCTCCTGAGGTCCTGGGGGCTCCTGGTGGAGGGACAGTGAGGGGAGCTGCCCCATGGCCTAGGGCATCCTCAGGGATCTGCTCACCGCCCTCTACCTCAGCCCTGTTACTCTCCAGCTTCACAGGGGAAACTGAGGCTGGGAGGAAGTCAGCGCCCTGCCTGATCACACGGAGGGACCCGGATAGGGCCTGGAGAGCAGACCTTATCACCTGTGTCCTGAACTGTCCCCCTTCCCGCTGCCCGCCATGGCACGGATGGGGAAGCAGAGGCAGCGAGAGGCATAACGGCCTTGCTGAGGCCCCACAGTGTGTTGCGGGTGGCGGCAGAGCCACGGATTGGGATGGCTTCTCATCACAGCAGAGGGCCACATCAGGGCTGGGGACAAACACTCGCAGGAAGTGACAAGTGTGGGGGGTGCTGTGGCCCCGCTGCCCCCGTCCTGACCCCTCGGCTTCCCTGCCTCCCCTGGCAGCAGAAGCACACAGTGTGGCTTGATGGCCCTGTTGGCTGACGGTCCTGGGGGTCAGGGCCAACCCCAGCCCCACCCCTCATGCAGATGGGAAAAGGAGCCCCGGACAGGCAAGGCTCCCTCTCCCACCGCATGCCCTCCTGAGCCCTCACCCGCTGCCGGCCTGGGGCTGTGGGTGCCCCTGGGGGCAGGAGAGGGCGACGGCAGCCTGAGGGCAAAGCCCAGCCACAGTGACAGGCGCAGCTGAAGAGTGGACAGGTCGGAGCCACGGATTCCCAGGCTGCTGCAGGCGCTGATGGCAGCTGGGGCCCAGACAGGGCAACAGGAGGTGGGTGGTGGTTGTGTCCAGCCCTCTTGCCCACCCTCCTGGCTGCAGCCTCGCCCTTCAAGGTGACTCCCAGCCCCAAACCCCGAGGACTCCTGGACACACGCACGTGCACACACCAGGAGGACTCCTGGACACACGCACGTGCACACACCAGGAGGACTCCTGGACACACGCACGTGCACATACACCAGGAGGACTCCTGGACACGCGCACGTGCACACACCGGGAGGATTCCTGGACACGCGCACGTGCACACACCGGGAGGACTCCTGGACACGCGCACGCGCACACACCAGGAGGACTCCTGGACACACGCACGTGCACACACACTGGGAGGACTCCTGGACACACGCACGTGCACACACCGGGAGGATTCCTGGACACATGCGCACACACACACACACACACCAGGAGGACTGCTGGACACACGCATGTGCACATGTGCTGGGAGGACTCCTGGACACACACGCACACACACTCACCAGGAAGACTCCTGGACACACACACACACACCAGGAGGACTCCTGGACACACACACGCACACACACTGGGAGGACTCGTGGAGACACGAGCACACACACACACACTGGGAGGACTCCGGGACACACACACGCATGCCTGGAGCTGCCAAGGACGTGCTCGTGACACACACACACCCCCTCGCCCCCCGTGCCCAGGCCTGCCGCACACCCACATCAGCGCCCCAGCCTCCCATCAGCCCTGTCCTCTGCCTGCAGCCTGGGCTGGGAACAATTAGTGTCAGCGGCTGTGGCTGTGCCCAGACAGGCCCAGCCTCATGTTTAATTCATCGCTGTGCTAATTATAGCCGGGCGGGGGAGGGGCTCTGTAACCTTGGCCTCTGCTCCCCACCCCTTCCTGCTGCCAGGGTGACAGGGAAGGGATGGGGGACTGGTGCGGTGTCCCCCAGGACCCTTGGCTTCCGGTAGTGTGGGTTCTCCAGCACCCGTTCCCTGGGGGCCCACGGCACCCCTGCAGGAGCCAGGCGGCCACACAGATGTGGCCAGGAAAGGTGGAGGGTGTGGGGACTCCAGCTCCGGGCAGTTGCACCCAGGCCTCCCCTGTGCTTGCCTCCCAGACTCCAAGGCTCGGGTTTGTCACACCTGGCACAGGGCAAGTGCCTCCTTCCAGCATCTTCCAAGGAGGCCCCAAGTCCGACGACCCCACAGGCACTGCTAGAAAGGCCAGCGAGGGGACTTAGCACCCATGCCTTCCGTTGGCATCTGACTCGCTGTGCACTTGGGCCCTGGATGAGCTCTGATGATCCCAGGCCAGGCAAGGGGAGCAGAGGAGCCCCAAAAGGACTCAGCCATGAAGAGAAACACGGTGTGAGCCCTAGTTCTTCATTTACACCAGGGAGTGAACCCAGGGCGCCTGACCACTGAGCCACAGCCCCAGCCCTTTTTATTTTTAATTTGAGACAGGGTCTCATTCAGTTGCTCAGGGCCTCTCTAAGTTGCTGAGGCTGGCTTTGAACTTCTGAGCCTCCTGCCTCAGTCTCCTGCCTCAGCCTCCTGAGCCTCTGGGAGACCACACCAGGCTGAGACTTTTTTTTTTTTTTTAATTTTGTGTGTGGTGCTGGGGTGGGAACCCAGTACTTTGTGTGTGGCAAGCGCACTCTGCCTCTGAGCTGCACCTCCAATCTGAACCCCATTTTACATCCATGCAAAAATAGTCCAGTGGAACAAAATCTCCACATGCTGCATAAACAGGGCTGGGGTCCTCTGCGTGGCTCCACCGGTCCGCCCTGGCTGACGGTGCTGTGCGGGGGAGGGGGGCACTTGGTGACCAATACCCCAGCTTGCAGATGGGGAAACTGAGGCGCACAGGAAGGACAAGACGCGCTCACGGTCACACAGCTTTGCGCTGTCCCTCCGTCCCCTTCCCTTGCCTCCTGTCCTGGTCCACGCAGGACTTTGCAGTCACCTCCGGCTCCTCTCGGCCGCATTCTGTCCTCATCCACTTGCCCCCACTGGCCGGGGGTGCGGTGGCTGTTGGGCCGCCCTGCACTGGTTCTGCTGGGTGCTGGCCCCTGCGCACCCTGGCGGAAGGAGCCTGTTGCCCCAGCTTCCTGTCCCGCTCCTGTCCCGCGGGCCCAGGGCGCAGCGGGTCCCTCTGCAGCTCGGTAGAACGCAGCAAGAGAAAACCGGTAGGATCGGGGCCAGCTCACTGCGCGCCTGGCACGCACGCGGTGCCCAACGAGGGTCTGAATCCAGGCGCTCCCTGCGGTCGGTGGCCTCCTTTTCCACGTGACAAAGCCAGGGGCGCGGGAGGGGTCACCACCGGCGGGGCAGAGGGGATTCCCACGCCCCGCAGCCCCCGGCCCTCCGAGGCCCAGGGAGGCCCCCACGGCCGCTCCTGGCTCCCGGCCCCGGCGCGGGCGGGCGGCGCGGACCGGACCCGGACCGCGCTGGCCACGCTGCGAGCGTTTCCATGGCAGCCTGGCGGGAGGCGGCCGAGCGATTAGGCGTCCAGAGGAGCGGCGGCTAAAAATAGCCCGCGCCGCTCGGGGCTCAGGGCCTGGGCTTCTGCTGCCCGGGGCCCCTCCCCGGCGCGGAGGCCCGCGAGGGAGGCTGCGGCTCGCTGAAGACCGCCCCACGTCGCATTGCTCCGGCCCCCGCGGGCCAATCTGCACCCATCTGCCCCGCTCCAGGCTGCCCTGCGAGCAAGGCCTGGCCCCGGCGGCTCTGTGGGTCCGGATCCCAGGACCCCAGACCGCACTGCCTGGCCTCCGCACTGCCTGGCCTCCTCTCCCCCCTGCACTGCACTCTCCTGGGTTTTCTCCGCGCCTCCTCTGGGAAGCCCCAGCCCACCCGGGGCCTCTTCCTCCGACCCCCACCTCGCCGTCTGTCTGAGCTGTGGGCTCTGAAGGGCAGGGGTTAGTGTGCTTTGGTCCTGGCTTCCTGGGCAGGACGTGGCATACAGCATAATTGCTTAAAAACTGGAATGGAGGAGGGAATGAGGCCGTCTAGCTCAGACGGGACTTGTGGGGCTGGAATAATGCTGGGCCTGCAGACCCAGGGTCCCCAACCTCCTCTGTGCTCAGGCTGGGTCAGGGGTCCACCCTCTGTTGACCACGTTCACTCTACCACTTCCGATTTGGAGAGGATGATCTAGCTGCGTGACCCAGCCAAACCAGTCACCCTCTCTGGTCCCCTTTTCCCTGACACAACTGCCACAGACGTAGGGCTTCGAGGTTGAAAGGATACAGCGCAGCTCTGCTGCAGCTGCCAGGAGGTGAAAGGGAGAGGGCATGAGGGCGAAGGGGATGTGTGGGGGCCAACGTCCACATCACATTCTGGGGTTAAACCAAGTCTGCTGGAGGAGAGGGCAACCTAGAGGGCAGGATTTTCCGGGAGCTGAGGACACTTTCGAGCGTGACCACGAGGTGGCGGACTTTCATGGTACTGCTCGGTGGCAGACTTGGGTAGCAGCGTTCGGGTGGGCATCCGCAGAGAGGAGGGAAGGGCTGGACTTTGCAGGATGGCAGTGGCGTTGCTCAGAACCCTGGGCTATTTGAGATCTACCAGGAAATCATGCAACCATAGCATGAATGGGGAAGTCAGGCTCCATATTCTCCTGGCTGTGCCTTAGCCCAGGCTGCAACCAGGTTCTACAATCACCCTGGACCCAGGCTCCTTCAGTTGTTTCTCTGCTTCCTCAGCCTGCCCCCAATTTCCGCCTCATGGCTCACACTGGCTGCCTAGCTCCTGCCATCAGGCTGCCTTTCAGAAAGGGGCAGGGGACCAGGGAGAAGGGGAAGAGAAGGGCCTGTCCTAATCTTCTAAGGTTAGTGCCTGAAACTCACACCGGGGACAGAGAGAATGGATGTTGGGAACCCACCCTGGTCTCTGTCACTGAAGGAACCGGGAAGGAGGAGAGGAGTCTCTCAGGGGGATGGTGACCACAACAGGGAGACACCCTCATCCTTGTCCTCTGGCAGCCAGTGTAGATGGGAGGCACCTGTCTCAGCGCCTAAGCCCAGGTGCCCCGGTGGCCACATGGGCTGCTCGCTGTGCGCCAGGCTTGGCTCCCTGTCCACGTCCTCCAGGCCTCTGCCAGGATGTGGCCCCGGCCCTGTCCCCAGTTCTCACCCCTTCCTGCCTCCTCCTCTCTCCTGGTTAGTTCATAGCACTGAGCACTCTTAACCCACATGGCGCCACCCGTGTCTTGGCTCACTGAGGCCCCACCATTGCCATCTCCAGGAGCAGGGGCGCGTGTGTCCCGCAGCATCCACAGCGCCTGGAACGGTGTTCTGCAGGGCCTCAGCGCACACCCGCGGCAGGACACGGAAGGAAGGAGGCCAGCACTGTCACTCCCCCAATGCCTCTCACCCCAGGTCACATGCCAGTGGGGGACAAAGAGAGTGTGGGCTGGAGCACGGCCACTCCTCCCTCCTGTGACCCCTCCCACTGCTCACGCCCACCCTTCCAGCTCCAGGTGGCTCACACTGCTCACGCCCAACCCTCCTGGGCACACTGCTCACACCCACCCTCCCGGGCTCACCGCTCTTGCAGCCAGGAGTCCACAATGACCCATCCCCTTTGTGCAGGCTCAGTGCCCGTCCGTGAGCTGTGTCACGCTGAATTGCATGACATTGGAACAGTTAAAGCACCTCCCTGCACTTAGCAGCACAGCATGGGGACAGAACTGTCCTTGTTACACAGCCATGATGTGAGCAGGTGATTCCAACCCTGATCTGCCAATGCCACCCTCCTCCTGTGTCCCCTCCCCGCCACTGTTAGAGGAGGCTCGTGGCGGCAGGATAGTGCCTAGTGACGGCCGCAGTTGGGGCTTGTGCCCCGGATGCCGCCCCACTGGGTCATCCTGGGGTCCTCCCTGGACCTGAGTCTTCTCTACTGAGAAATGGGGGTCCTCCAACCAGTCCTGGGAGGGTCACCCAGAGTGTCCCACTCTACGCCTCCCCCACGCCCTGGGAGCCGCAGACCCTGCCCTGGCCTCCACTCCCCAGCCTGGGTTCCAGGTTCCCTGGCTGCCCCATGCCAGGTTTCTGTTTAGTTTAATAATCTCCTGAAAGTTTAATTGTTGTTTTATCCATCCGTGACCTTTCCCTCTCATCTGGAGACGTATTAGTGCTAATCTACAAATTTCAAGAACCAGATGTATTGGCAGAACCAATTACCTGCCTAGGCAAATGCCCCCTCTCCCACGACCTCCCTGGCCAGCTGGCTGGGTGGGCTGGAGAGGGAGCCCTGCTGCCCCCGGGCAGCCCCTGCAGACTTAGATACGACTCCTTGGAGGCCCGCAGCGGCCCTCTCCGTGCAGTTATTGAGAGTCCAGTGATCAAGGGAGGCCCTGAGCCCTGGCTTCCACCTCTGACCTCCCCGGAGCCTCTCCAGTGCGGAGGTGTGGTTACCTCCCACCCCCCCGCCACCTCCACGCTGCTTCCAGAAGATGCACCAAGGGGCCCCTGCAGGCCAGGCAGCTGTGGGCCCCGCAGGAAGGGCTGGAGCAAGAGGACTGGGGGCGGAAGTCCCCGTCTTTGTGGAGGCGACAGTCCTGGAGGGAACGGAAGGCCTGTCACCTGTCACCTGGTATCAATTGCAGCTGGAAGCCAGCAGGGAAGCGGGTCAGGGACATCCCCAGGTCACCATCCAGCGCCAGCCACAGGAAACTGGATTCTCGCTGGGTGTGGCCAGTGGTTAGCGCAGGCCACGTGGCACTGGGCACCTCAAAGGGGAAAACAGTGGCCAATTCTTCCTCTTCTTTTTTAGAGATAGGGACAGAGAGGTGGGCATTAATTTTATTAAGTTTTTCTGTGGCTTTTGTTGCTCTGACACGTTGTTGTGCACGTGGTGCTGGGGTTTGAACCCGGGTCCTTGCGCATGCCAGGCAAGTGCCGTAACCACTGAGCCACTGCTCCAGCCCAAGTAGTCGATGCTGAACCGGGTCCTGGCACAGGGCCTTTGCAAACAGGGCCCTCTGCCTGGAATGTGCGACCCTATGGCCCCGGCCTCCCCGCTGCCCCGGCCCGCGTCCCTGGCCTTCTAAACTCTCACTGCTTCCTGAGATTGCGTCTTTGTCCGTCTTCCCCGCTCCTTGAACGTCTCCTGTCCTGTTCGCAGCTGCGTCCCCAGCACCCAGAACGGGGCCAGGGTGCTCTGTAAACATCCCTGCAGTGAGGGAGGGACGGAGGGGGTGGGGAGGCCCTGGTCCTGGCCAAGGTGAAGCCCCCCAGTTCTCAGCAGAGGACATGGGGACGGAGGCCTTGAGCTTGTGGCCTGGCCTGGCCTGGCTGGGGTCTGAAGTCCACCCCTGAGGGCACCACCTCGTTGCCCCCCAGGGCCCCAGTATCCAGGAAGGGCAGGGAGGTCACTGGGCAGAGCCCAGGCCGGAAGGCAGGGTCCTCCCCGCTGGCCACGCCCTTCTCCCCAGTCTCTGCTGTCCTCTCAGCTCAGCCTTCTTGTCACCTCAGGGTCCCACCTCTCTCCTGGGCCCCAGACCCGCAGCACCAGCTGGGGGCTGCTCTACTTGCTCTGCCCTGAGCCAGGCCTTGGCCTCCCTTGGCGTCCGCGACTCCCTTTCCCGACTTCCCCACCCCGCCCCTGCTGTGCACCTCAGACCCAGGGAGCCTAATGCACCTGACACCAGCTCCCAACCCCATGTCCAGCTCCAGGGAGCAGCATGGATGGGTGGGTGGGTGGGTGGGTGGATGGATGGATGATGG
>PVKS010032980.1:0-22107 GCA_004027875.1 Aplodontia rufa | reverse complement strand
ACAGTTAATTATGGCAGTCCTAGTTTTCTTTTAAACAAACAAAGAACAATGAAGTGTTTTTTTTTTTTCAAAGAGAGAGGGACAGTAAGAGAGAGAGAAACAACTTAATTTAGTTTTTCAAAATGGCTTCATTGCTCCAACACTTAGTTGTGTACGTGGTGCTGGGGTTTGAACCCAGGTCCTCATGCTTGCCAGGGAAGCACTGAAACCACTAACCACTGCTCCAGCCCCGGCAGTTGTAGTTTTTTAGATGAGGAAGAGATGAAGCAGAAAAAGGCAAGGTCGCTTGCCAAGAGATACAAAGCTAAAAGGTATCAGAGCCAGGATGCTACATGTCATTTACTTCTCACAACAGCCCTGTAGGGGAGGGATATCATCCTATTACTCTTATACTGGTGAAAGCTTGGGAGCCCAAAAGGGTCCTGATAACTCATTCACATCACAGTTAGCAAATGGGAAAGTTAAGACTTGAAACCCCGTGCTCATTTCACAGGTCACAGTTCTCCAACTTCCACAAGCATCAGAATCCCTAACGGGCTTGTCAAAACACAGGATTCTGCCCTGTCCTCAGAGTTTCCGGTTTGGTAGCTCTCAGGCAGGTCCTGAGAATTCGCTTTTCCAGCAAGTTCATGGGTGGTGTTGATGTGCTAGTCTGGAGAACAACATGCTTGGAGAACCACAGCTCTATAATCATGTACCCGTCTGCAGAAAAGGTGGCAGGGGAAGGAATCAGGCCTAAGATTGTAGGTCCATAGATGTTCCCACCCTGGCAAGTGTTGGTTACTTCCAGAGCTTGGCTAATATATCTTGTATTTACACAATCTTTTCATATTTATGATCTCATTTAATCTTTCCAATAACCTTGGGAATAAGCTGGGTAGCAACCATGCTCTCTGTTTAATGTTTTTAGGGACAGATTTTTAGAAAACAACAAGAAGGGATAAAACCAATTACCTGTGCTTGTAAGAACTCCCTGCCGATGGAGCCTGACTCTAATTCCTACTGTGTCTACCCAGGGCAGACCACAGCTCAGGAAAGGCCTCCTTGCCGAAGCATGGTCTGGATAAGGTGATTTTTCTTGGAAGGAACTCAAGATCAATTATCTACCATGATATTAGGACTGGAGAAGTCTACTGATCAAAAAATATCTCTATTCTTCGTTCACTCCCTTTTCTGTAACTGACAGTGTTGATTAAAATAGGGTTTTAAGAATGGATGCTTTTGGAAGGTTAATTTCCACCCAACACAGCTTGCTCATATCCCCATTCAGAGCTACTCAAATGGTACGTATTTCTAAGCTGTTTCTACATCTAAATCAAATAAAGGACTAGTATCTAGAATATTTAAAGAAGTCATATGAATTGATAAGGATAACTACAAAATAAAAGAATAGGAAAAGATATCAACAGGGTTTTTGCAGAGGTTCTCACAAGAATGGCCATTATTCAGGTGAAAAGACACTCCGCTTCATTATTCATCAAGGAAATCAATATAAAATAAGCTCTCAGTACCACTTTACACCCATCAAATTGGCAAGCATTAAAAATCTAGAAATAAGTAAATGGATAGAACTGGAGAACACCATGCTAAGTGAAATAAGCCAGACTCAGAAAGTAAAGGGTAGAATTGTTCTCACACATGCAGAAGCTAGAGAAAGAAGAGAGAAAAAAATGAATTATAAAAGAGGGGAGAGCTCATGAAAAAGAAGGGAGATCAAAAGAGTAGAGGAAAGGGATCAAAAGGAGGAGCGAAGAAGGGAAAGCATGGGGAAGTACTAGGGAATGAACTCTTCCAAATTATGCTATGTCCATGTGCAAATATAACACAGTGAATCACATATATGATAATGCACTAATTAAAATAATAATAATAATTATAGAAGGGAGATCAGTAGAGTAGAACAAACCAGATGGGACAGGAAAGAAGGAAGGGAAAGGGATAGTACTCGGGAATGAGATTGATCAAATTATGCGCATGTACAAATATGGCTTAATGGATCCTCCTGTTATGTATAATTATAAAGCCCCCATAAGATTGTTTTTAAAACTTGAGCAATACTTAGTAAGCAATCAAGAATCTCAAACATTGCTGATGGGAAGTGAAACAGTATGAATGTATGGAGATTTACTTGGCAATATCTCAAAATTAAAAAAAAGAATATGTCATTTTATCCAGAAATTGTCCTTCTAAGTATTAATACTATAGCTGTAGTCACAAATGTTCAGTGTCAATTTCAGACTTAGTCTCTTTGGAGATATACATGAATTAAACAATTAATTCATTCCAGACTTATTTATTGAACATCCACTATGTTCAGAACAAGGTGTTAGGATGAAAAGATGCCAGAAATCCCTAGAAGCTGTGGTGCTTCTTACCTGCTGCCTATTGGGGGTCAAGAGTGGGGTGGAAGATGGGAGAAAGGAGGATGCTGGTGCAGAAAAATTTTTGATTGGCCCAAAAGATTTAGCTGTCCCAAAGGAGCCTCTTTGATCTTTTTCCAACCTTCACTGAACTTTCCAGTTCCATGACTAACAATATTTGGAAGTGATCATACAGTTGAAGACCTATACTCATTCTTAAAAATAACAACCAGCCCTTTGTGAGCCTCCATGTACCAGGAACTCATTTAATCAGCACAGTAACATAGGAATTTTCATCCCCATTTTGCAGAGGATATATAACTAAGTTTTTAAAAGATTAAGTACTATGTTAACTTTCTGTTACTGTGACCCAAATACTTGACAAAAAACAACTTAAAGGAGGAAAGTTTGTTTCGGCTCATGGTTTCAGAGGTTGTGGTCCATGGTTGGCTGATTCCATTCATTCTAGGCCTGTGGTTAGGCAGTATCTCATGGTGCAACCTCATAGAGGCCAAAATGCAGAGAGAGAGGGTTTGTGGGAGGAAGAGATCAGGGACAAGACAAAATCCCCAAAGGCACACCCCCAAGAACCAAAGCTCTCCAAATATGTCCCACCTCCTCCTACATTTTCTACCGCTTATCAATAATGCCATCAGCTATGAATCCCTCAAAGGATTAATGCATTGATGAGGTCAGGGCCCTCATGATCCACTCAGTTTTCAAAGTCCCCACCTCAGAACATTGCTGCATTGGGGGCCACACCTTCAACACCTGAGTCTTTAGGGGGCACTTGATATCTAAATCATAACAAGTACCCTGGCCAAAATCACAGAGCTTAGTAGTATGCCATATAATGGTAATGTATTAAAATCACAGTCTAACATCAAAGCTTATGATTCTAGATGTCCAAAGTGATATTGATATCATCATGAGGAATTCAGACCACTCTTAAAAATATCAAATAAAATTGGTATATGGATTTCTTTTGCTGTGTGGTATATATTGATTTTACTTCTCTATATGAATATAGATATTAGAACGTGTTTATTTTGTTTAGGGAGATGTGACAGAAAGGATGCTGGAGTCACTCGCTGGTCATGTGACCTCCTACAAGTCATTCAGTGTCTCTAGATTCACCTTCCTCAGGTATAAAATGGGGGTTATGGAGCTCCAGTGGTGCAATCACTTAGCACATAGTACTTATAAAATGGGGGATATAAGTAATATCTGTCCTCCCTCCTCCCAGGGGTGTATCAAGATCTGAGAAAGATCTTATAGATAAACTATCCTATAAAGCATCTTTTAACATAAGATATTATGATGGCCTTATCCATAGTGTGCAGAGGGGGGGTGAGAAATAAATAGTAGAGAAACAAAGAACAGATAAAATCCCACCTAACAACCAGAATTTGGAAGCCAGGTGTGAACTCCTGGTCAGGAACGAGAAACAGAGAGCAGAGGATACTGTGCATGCATTATAGACCTGGTTTATAAATTCAAAAACCAGACACATCCATCCTAACCCAAGCTACTATAGTGCCCATGTCCATTTACTCCTCTTTTGTTACTATCCATACAACACCTGGAACCACACTGGGTGTGCAATTGTCACTCAAGGAATATTTGTTGCAATCCCCAATCTCAAGCGAGTTAAAGAAAAGGGGTTATCAGCCTTCGGCCCTTACTAGGTTTCAGCAACAGTTCTTGATGACAGGAGGAAATTTTACTGGTGAACTGACTAAAAGTAGGAACGCATATCTTGAAAGTGATATGACACTGTCAATCTACAGAATCTCCCTAACTATATCAATAGGAGTTTTTGTCTAATTTGTTATTATGATGCTTACCATATGCCAGTACCTTATAACTATTAATTCATTGAGTTCATTCACACATTTAATCCTCAGAACCACAGGATGGAGGTGACTCTTATCAGTGACAGGTTCAGGTGCCATCTGGTTTCTGCCCTAGATCAGGTCAGCCATTTTAGAAATTAAAGCATATCAGCCTCTCAGAGGAAGGATGGTTGAATGAGGGAAACAGACAACTCCCCACACACACACAGGTGTATACAAGTGCCAAGCCCTATACTTAGTTAGCCTAGTGGGCGAAGAAAAGATGAAGTGATTGAGCTTGTGACAGTCAAAATATCAGATGAACAGTGGCTAATGCCCTACAGGTGACAAAACACTAAAGGATAGGTTACAGGTGACAGGAACCTCAGGAAAACCTTCAGGGAGATGATGGCATCTGACTAGTCTTGGCAGAGGAGTAGGAAGCAGCCAGTCTGAGAGATGTGGGCATGGCCATTGCAGAGAGACGCCAGAGCCAGCAGAGCCTGTCATTTCCTTGCTTAGTGACTTCCCAGCTCACTCAGAATAAAATCCCCACACCTCCCCCTGGCCTAGGGGGCCCTGATCCCCGCCCTGCATCCCTCCTTCCCCTCCCAGGGCTTCAGGAAACCACTCCGCAAGGTATTTCCCCAGGGAAGGAAGCGCTCCTCTGGCTGCCAGCCCGAGTAACCTAGTCAGGCTTCAGGTCTCCGCTGGATGGCACTGCCTCAGAGGGGCTTCCCTAAGCACCTTCCCTTCCCTCTCCCAGCTATTCCATTGCTCCCAATCGCCCGTGGCACCGCGTGATAGGGATGTGTCTCTTTTAGGTGTGTAATGTCTGCCATCCTCTCTACAAGTAGTTGCGTGAGGAGGGGCCTCGCCTTTCTTGTTCGCTTCTGGCTCTGGGAAGGCGATACAAATTGTAGAATGAATGGATGGTGGGTCAGTGACTCACCGACGTGAATTAAGTCCCCCGGTGAGGACAGGATGAAGTGTGCTTGGAAAGTAGTTTATTGTGGCTAGACTTTAGGTCAGCCGGGAGACTCCGCCGACGGGTTAGAAATGGGTGGGTCGAGTCCAGATGGAGAGGACCTTGAAGGGAGCCTTGTTTGCGGATAAGTCCCCCGACGGTGCTTCATTGCAGGCTCCGGGCCAGGTGTGGGGGGGACACATCGCGGGGATGCAAACCTGAGGGAGATCGCGTCGCCTGGCCTGCGCGCCCTCCGTGCAGAGCCAAACCGACAGACAGGGGAGACTGTGCTGGGACCTGCCCTGCGCTGCGCAGAGGGCCGGCAGCCGCTCCGGAGTGGTTTTTTCGCCGCAGCCGGCCGAGGGCCCGCGCGGGGGTCGCTGGGGCCGGGCCTGGCATCCAGGCCTCGCCGCCCCACTGCGGGTTCGGGGGCGGTGAACACTACCCGAGAGGCCGCCTGGGCCGCGCAGCCACCGCGGTGCCCCGCAGCCCCAGGCCGGTGCCAGCGCCGGGGAGTAACAGGTCCCCGCCAGCCGCGCCCACACTCACCGTGCGCCGCCTTGCCAACCGCGCGCGCCCTCCAGAGCCTCCGGGTCGCCTTCCACCGCCGCAGCGACAAAAACAGCCTCCGGCTCTTCTGGCCGCCTTTCTCAGTCGCGCCCATCGGTGCGCCCGCGCCCCTCCCCCGCCGCCTCGGCCCGAGGGTCGCCGCTTGCCGTCACCGCCGCCGCGCGTCTGCCAGGTGGCCTGCCGCCGCCGGGTGCACGCGGCCACCGGGGGAGGAGCTTGCGGCCGGGGAACCGAGCCCGCGGGAGGCGGCGGGCCGGGCGGTGGGCTGCGCTGCGCAGCGCTGGCCCCGCGAGCACTGAACAGGTGCACGCTGGAGTGCACGCAAAGCCTTCACGCAGGAGATGTCGTCGTGGTGCCCAGGTACACAGTAAGCCCGTGGAGTGTGCACTCATTTTATTTATTCCTGTATCACATACGATGGAATCGAAGCTCTGCCCCGAGGTCACACAGTGTTAAAAGATGATTCCTGAGTAACCGGATTTAACTCTTTTTTTTTCCCACACCCTGCTACTATCTCAGAATGAATCAACATGTTAGGATTTTATTTTTTTATTTTTAAAATTTTTATTCATAAATTTATCTGTTGAACAAACAAGCTTGTAATGAAATAATATAATATGTATAAATTCTGAAAATTAGATTTACCCGCAAGAGCCCCCCCATTACCCACCCTTATCCCTCCCCTCAACTCCTTCCCACTACAACTCTACAAAGGCCTTAGGTTGTATGACCTTACACCTTATCCGGATGTAAAACATGATACTAGACCTCCTTTCTCAATGGCCAGGGTCTAGTTCCAGCCTCCACAGATGAGTGAAGACATGCGACTCTTGGTTCTCTGGGTCATGCTTATTTCACTCAGCATTAAAAAAATCTGCCAGGTATTCTTATTTTCATGGTACAGCAGATGATGACTTAGCCATGATTTTTTTGAGAACATATGTCCAGCCACTGTTACATACATGTCATTAAACCTCTTAGCAACCCTGTGTGGTAGGAGGCATTTTCCCATTTTCCAGATGGGGAAACTGAAATAGCAGAGTTGAGACTCCTCCTACCCTATGAGCACTACTAAGCTCTGTTAGGATTTTGCTCCTATATGAGAGACACTGAGGAGGAGATCAAAACGAAGACACCCCCTGACTTCAATGATAATAGCTAGTATTTGGGGAGTATTTTTCATACGCCAGATTCTATGAACATCTTATTTGACATCCCAACGATATTCAGGAGAGTGAAACAATACCTAACCTTGCAGAGGAGAAAACTAAGCATCAGAGAGTGCAGATTACATATCTAAAACCTTGATAAAAAGTTACATGTTGGGGGCTGGAGCAGTGGCTCAGCAGTTACATGCTTGCCTAGTAAGCACAATGACCAGGGTTCAAACCCCAGCACCATATACACAACTCAGTGTTGGAGCAACAAAAACAAGATGAAAAACTATAAAGATTCTTTCTCTCTCCCTGTCTCTTAAAAAAAAAGTTACATGTTGGGTCAATCATAAAATTGACATTTTTTTATAGGTCCAAACAAATATCAGACAAGAGCTTCACTAGGTGGTCAAAATTAAAATCATTAATGGAGGCAGATGAAAATTGAATGCCCCCGGATGTGATATGCTGAAAAAGACATGTTGCTTATAGTCTATTTTGGCCAAAAAAGAACAAGCTCAATCTAATCATGAGGAAACAGATAAAAACAAATTGAAGTCTACACTATTAGAAGGGTTAGAGGTGTGCTGGGTGGTATGGCCTGTGCTTGTAATTGCAGCTACTAGGGAGTCTGAGGCAGGAGGATCACAAGTTTGAGGCCACCCTGGGCATCTTAGCAAGACTAAGATAAAAAAAGACTGGGGATGTGGCCCGGTGGGTAAAGTGCCCCTGGGTTCATTCCCCAATACGGAAAAGAATTTTTAGAATAACTAAATTTAAAAAATCAAAAAGACTAAGGATATAGCTCAGTGGTGGAGTGTCCCTGAGCTCAATCCCCAGTAACCTCCACGACACACACACATAAAGGGGATGCTATATTCTTCAAAAATGTTAATGTCATAAAAGATAATAATTGTAAAATGTTCTAGATCAAAGAAGGCTGAAGAGACATGACAACTAAATCAATACTTGACCCTAGTCTGGAATCTTTGTCGGAGTTGTATTTTGCTTTGTTTTTTCAAGTCTCTAAAGGACCTTAACAGGGCTAATTTTAAAAAATAATTAAATGTGGATGGTAGGATAGATGTTTATTTAGTGATAAACTTGTTGAAGTTAATAACTACATTGTTATTTAAGAAAATATTCTGATGTTTAGAAGATACACACTGAGGGGCTGGAGAGGTAGCTAAGCAGTAGTGCACTTATGTGGCATGTGTGAAGACCCAGGTTCAAACCCCAGCAGCACATGCACAGCTAAGTGTTGGAAAAACAAAAACAAAAGAAATAAAAATTGACACTCTCCCTCTCTCTCTCTCTAAAAGAAGAAGAACATACACATTGAGATATTTTAGACTAAAGCACCATAATTCATTTAATTTACCTTCAAGTGGTTGAGATAAAGGAGGCAGTTGCGTGTGTGTAGAAAATGAAGTAGAAATAACCACTCTACCCAATACTAAGTAAAGCAGTTTAGTGTTTTTAGAGGAATAGACTCACAGGGCAATAGAATAAAGAACCCAGAAACTTACCCTTATAAATATTTCCAATCAATTTTTGACAAAGATTTGAAAACAATTCAGTAAAGGGAGGATAGCTTTTTCAACAAATAATCCTAGCACATTGGATGTCCATGAGGGGGGAAAAAAGGATCCAAACTTGAACCTCACGTGGTATTAAAAAAATCAAATCAAAATGACTTGTGGCCAGAAGCTTTAACGGTGGCTCAGTGGTTATAGTGCTTGCCTGGCATGTGCAAGTATGTGAATTCAAATCCCAGCACCACATACACAATGACGACTCGGAGCAACAAAAGCCATGTGAACAATTAAAATAAAATTGATTCTCTCTCTCTCACTATCCCTCTCTCTTAAAAAAAAAAAAAAATGGGTTGTGGCCAGGAGTGGTGGTGCATGCCTCTAATCCCAGCAACTCAGGAGGCTGAAGCAGGAGGATCACAAGTTCAAAGCCAGCTCAGCAACTAAGTGAGGCCCTAAGCAACTTCATGAGACTCTGTCTCCAAATAAAAAATAAAAAGGGCTCGGGATAGGGATGTAACTCAGTGGTAAAGCACTCCTGGGTTCAATCCCTGGTACCTGAAAAAAAAATTGATATGGACTTAACAGTAAAAGGTAAATCTACAAAAGTTTCAGAAAGAAATAGAAGAAAACTTCTTGGATCAAGAATTATATAAAGAGTTCTTAGACTTGTCACCAAAAGCACAGTCCATGAGAGGAAAAATAGATAAGTTGGATCTTACCTGTTCTGTGAAAGACCCTGTCAAGAGGATAAAGAGTTACAAGTTATAAAATGGGAGAAAAAAACTTACAAGCCACATTTTCAACAAAGGACTCATATTCAGAATATATATACATATTCTGAATATGTATATATAGCAAAAAATACAATTACAAAATGTACAAAAGACAAGAACAGATATTTCACTGAAGAGAATACACAAGATGGCAAAAAAGCATATGAAAACAAATTCAGCAGCATTAGCCATTAGGGAAATACAAATTGAAAACTCAATGAGATATCACATACCTACAGAATGACTAAAATGAAAACCACAGCACTCGCATGCTGGCAAACTTACAGAGACTGAAAATGCATCACTCACACATTACTTGCAGGAATTGAATTGGTATAGCCACTCTGAATTTCACGTCTCTTACAAAAGCTAAGCATAGGTGGGCATGGTGGCCAGCGCCTGCAAGCCCAGCAACTCTGGAGGCTGAGGCAGGAGGATTGTGAGCTCCAAGCCAGCTTAGGAACTTTGCGAGGCCCTAAGCAACTTAACAAAAAGGGCTGGAAATGTGACTCAGTGGTTAAGCAGCGAATCCCCCGTACACACACACACACAAAAAAAAAAAAAACCTGAGCACACAAATTACCATAGGATACAGCAACTGCACATTTGGGTTTAGTTATCCCAGAAAAATAAAAACACAAAAATCTGTGCATGAATGTTCACAGCAGCTTAGATATTGTAAAATGGGTGAATGGTGATATCACTCCCATTTCTGTGACTAATAACACAAAACTCAGCAATGAACTAAGTTTTCTTCTATACCAACCCTCATACTCTGTGGCAACCAAAGTGAAGTAATAGGCCCGAAAATTAATGATCTACTTAACAAAAGTACGCAAGAATAATGGTTACATACCACCAACTAGTAGACAAAGGTGCCCCTCTTATTCTGTGACTAAACCTCAGGGTAACGGGATTTAGAGTTAAGAACACTTGGTTTTGGGCTGGAGCGGTGGCTCAGAGGTTGGAGCGCTTGCCTTACAAGTCTGAGGACCCAGTTCAACCCCCAGCACCACATACATAACTGTCACAGAAACAAAGGCCAGATGGAAAAATAAATAAATTTGATTCTTTCTCTCTCACTCTCTCTCTTTAAAAAATAAAAAAAAAAAAAGGAGATGGGGTGCTGGAGTGGCGGTTCACTGGCTACAGTGCCTGGTTTGAACTCGAGCACCACGTACCCAATGAAGTGTCCAAGCAATGAAAACCACATGAGAAATAAAACAAAACTGATTCTCTCTTTCTGTCTCTAAAAAAAAGAACACTTGGTTTCTAGTGTTGGTTATCTAAACTACCTGTGAAATATTGGTTATGTCCCTTCCCTTCCTGACTTACTATTTTAGCCCTATCACCACCTACATTCCAAATAAAGAGGATTTAACCAGATGGGTTAGCAGTTCCCTTCCAGTTTCTCCCACCACACTTCCCTGCATGTTTAAACTCTCACTACCTGGTTTGAAATATAGCGAAGTGTCAATAGCCTCAGTTGGCCTGGCTTAGACTCACCTTTTCTTCCAATATCGTGGCATGTCCAGCAGATTTAATCAGCTCCCGCAGGGACCCAGTTGCTCATCACCTAGATTTTGCTGGTCAGGAAAAGATGACAGGGACATCTTTCGCTTGCCCTTTTTGTCCAAGCATCATGTGACTTCATCGCATTCCTCCAGCTTGGAGCTGGAACAAGGCCAGGAGCCTCCGACTCCCACAGTTCCAGCATGCTCCAGGCAGATCCGGTGGGGAAACTTCTCCACAATCCCTGGAGCCACCGGGGAAAGAATGCAGCCCAAGAGAAAAATCTTCCAATGAATGGAAATGGCCAAGTGCCCTGAGACACGGTCATGAGCATCAGCAACATGGAATTTCTTTTCAAATGTCAAAAATGCAAATCAAATAAACCCACTTATTTGTACATCTGACTCACAGGGCAAAGGGGAAAAGAAAAAGAAGGAAAGCCCCTTAATTCCTTTCATGTCATTGCATTTGCAAACCTAGGTCCAGAATAATGAAAAGTCCTCAAAATCAGTGAGGTATGAAATGTGTGCATGTGTGTGTGTGTGTGTGTGTGTGTATGTGTGTGTTGTGACAGGAGGGAAGTCTAGATTTCCCAGCAAGGCAGAGCCCTGAGGATCATGGCACTAACTGTGCAACCTCAGCCAATGTACCTACCTTCTCTGCATCTCAGTTTCTCCATTTTTAAAATGAAATGGTAAATAGTACTACTTCATAGTTGTGGTAAGTTTTGCTGTTACACATAAAGACTCAAACAGTAAAGAGTTATAGTACTATGTCCATTAAAGGGGGCTGGAGCAGTGGCTCAGTGGTTGCAGCCCATGCCTGGCATGCGCAAGGATGCAGATTCGAACCCAGCACCAGGTACACAACAAAGTATCAGAGCAACAAAAGCCACATGAAAAACTAAATGAAATTTATTCTTTCTCTCTCTCTCTCTCACTGTTCCTCTCTCTTTAAAATGAGAGAGACAGTGACAAGTAAAAAAGAGCAGAATCTTTTTCTCAATGCATAAATAAAAGGGTGCGTGAGTCTGTAGGGAGAGAAATGAGAAGGTTTGAATTTTTGACAAGGGTCACATCCTTCAACTTCATAATTTTTTTTTAAAGAGAGAGGGACAGTGAGAGAGACAGAGAAAGAGAGAAACAACTTTATTGAGTTTTTCACATGGCCTTGCTCCAACATTTAGTTGTGTACGTGGTGCTGGGGTTTGAACCCAGGTCTTTGTGCTTGCCAGGCAGGTGCCGAAACCACTGAGCCACCGCTCCAGCCCCATCAACTTCATAATTTAAATCTTTGTCTCTACTAGTATGGCTGAGGGGCCCTGTTACTCATCCTCCTTTACAGAAAGTTCCAGAATATAAACTAAGTGGGTATAACTGAAAGGCTCTGAAGCTGCTGGAATCAATAGTGCTGCTTCGTGTTTTGGTGGTCCCTATGGGAATGCCAATAGGACCATTGTTAATGCAAGAAACAATTTAGAGTCTCTACATTAAGTGGATCTTTTGAGCTGAAGTCCTTCAAGTTCACAAACTTAAACAGCAGTATGTACATAAAACCCCCAATTATGACAAGCAGTGCTCCTTAGTTTAAGAGGGAAAACTGCTCGGAGAAAATGTTGCAGAGCTTCCAAGCAATTTGCTTCAATTGCATATTGCTGCATAATATGCTACACGAAGTTCAGCAGCTTAAGATAACAATAATCACTTATTTGATAACAATTGTACAAGTTGGGTAGGGCTTAAAGAGGGCAGTTCAATTCTGTTGCACATAGTGTCACATGAAGTTACTCCGGGCCTGGAGTTCAGTTTAGCTTCCAGGAATTTTAAGAAGGTTCACTCGCAGACTTAAGATCATCTGGATGTCAAGTGAGAGCTGAGTCAAGAGCCTGCTTCCTTCTCCACATGCTGGCATGGATTCCCTCACAACGTGGTAACTGGTTCCAAAGGGAGGAAGCCAGATCTCCTAGGTTTTGTCAAAATCCTGGCTCAACGTTCCCCTAAAATCACTTCCCACAGGCCCCGCTGCCCAAGAGAAGAGTGCTGGACTGCACTCATTGCTGGGAGGAGCAGCAGCACACACAACATGTTATACATCATCTCTAGACACCAGCTGGCATAGGACCCCACCTGTCCAGATTCTCATAATTAGGGATCGGATTCAGCATGCTAAACTCCTCATCTTCAGGGAAAAGGGGTTCTGAAAGGGACCCACAAAATAGGGAAACACACAGGAAGGGACCATCATTCCAACACAAAGTAATATCTCAATTTATCAGAACCTGGGCACAGTGGCACATGACTGTAATCCCAGCAACTCAGAAGACTAAAGCAGGAAAATCACAAGTTTGAGGCCAGCCTCAGCCTTAGTGAGGCCCTAAGCAACTTAGTGAGATCCTGTTTCAAAATAAAAATTAAATAAGGGACGGAGATGTGGCTTCATATCCCAGTGTTTAAAAAAAAAAATCAGGGGCTGATGTGGTGGCTCACCTGTTACAGTGCTTGCCTGGCATGTGCAAAGACCCACATACAAACCCCAGCATCACATACACAACTAAGTGTCAGAAAAACAAAACCCAGATGAAAAAAATTAAAAAGTTTGTTTTCTTTCTCTCTCTCTCTCTCTCTTTCTCTTTCTGTCTCTTAAAAAAAAATCAGGCTGGAGAGGTAGCTGGGCGGTTATGGCGTTTGCCTGGCATGCACGAGGACCCGAGTTCAAACCCCAGCACCACGTACACAACATAGTGTTGGAGCAACAGAGGCCACATGAAAAACTAAATAAAACTGATTCTCTCTCTCTCTTTAAAAAAAAAAAATCAGAAGTTTACTGTGCTCCAAGTCTTATGCCTCTCTCCCCAGCTGAGTAAAGAGAAAATGGCACCAGAGACCTGAGTGTATCTAATTTATTTGCCATTTTAATGTTTGTATACATATCACTGAATTTCTCTGAGCCCCAATTTCCACATCTGTAAATTGCTTTATCCTCCTAACCAAGTGCAGGGAGAATCCTACCTTGTAGTTGGCCATCACCCCATTACTGAGTCTACCTAAAGGTACAGAAGAGAAATGATGCACCCCATTTACAGGCCTGGCATCTGAAACCTCTCATACAACCATGCACACTCTTCTGCCCATATCGGCATGCTAAAGGAAGCAAGTTCAATGGCAGACTCTGAGGGACTTTATCATGCAGGAAATTTCCTGCATGGTGATAAAAATCCCTTCTCCTTCTCCATCAATCACACTGAACTGCAATATGAGCAGGAAATCCCTTTGCCATACTGGATATATTTAGGGAGAAATATATGACTCTGAGAGAGATTCCTTGCAACACAATGCCAAATGAATATTTTCAAGGGATGATTAGCTGGACTGCAAATCAACATCTCCCAAGGGGCCACAAAAAGTAAGTAAGATCATTTGATGGCCCCCTGAGGTCATATTTCTCTGAATTACATTCATTGGTTTATGTTTCCCATTTCTATGAGTAACTACCTCCACTTCTTATTACCAATTATGCTGTTAATGATGGTAGAGCAAACTGAACTGGGAGAATAGAGAGAAAGGTATTACAAAGTGGAAAGGAGTTTGAACAACATGTGTACTTGAGAAAGCTTGTGTCCGTGAGCTCAGCTTGAACTATTGGGATGCCTTTATCCTGTGATACTCACATGCATGCATGCTTTCTATCGCTTGGAAACTACTTTGAGTCGGGGGTGGTGACACACGCCTATAATCCCAGTGATTCAGGAGCTGAGGCAGGAGGATCGCAAGTTCAAAGTCAGCCTCAGCAACTTAGCGAGGCCTTGTCTCAAAAAAAATAATAATAATAAAATGGGCTGGAGATGTGGCTCAGTGATTTGGCACCCCTAAGTTAAATCCATGGTTAAAAAAAATAAAAAGACAGAAAGAAAGAAAAAAGAGACTACTTTGAACATGCCATGTTGGTTCTTGGGATCCTAAACAGCTGTGAAAACAATGGGTCTCTCATTTAAGGAACTCAAAGTGTGTTGGAAGAGAAAGACATTAACCAACCAGTCATCCAACAGAATCCTGTGAGTGTACTAGGTTGTTGGTGCTATGGAGGAAAAGCACAGAGTACTGGTACTGTTGGAACATATGTAGCAGGGAGTGAGAGGAAGGGATGACTAAACTCACTGGGAGTCAGAGAAAGTCTCCTGAGAAGTTGACATTTACTTTGAAACTAGCAAAACTAGCAGGATGAACAGGAATTGTCCAGGTAGAGGGAACAAACCCTAATACACAACTACTCTTACAAATAATAGAAGCCGACACTTTTACAGGACTTAACTATATATACGCAGGCTACCGGTCTAAGTACTTTACATATATTCATGCATTTAGTCTTTCCAGAAATCCCATGATGTAAGAACTATTACTGTTACCATTTTACCAATTAAAAACTAAGGCACAGATATGTTAGCAAGTTGCTAATAAGTGGCAAAGGAAGGGATTAGACCCCAATGATCTGGAAAGGAAGGAAGATGGGGACTTGGGAATTCTTTTGGACAGAGTTGGGGGAAGCTATTACATGCATTAAGAAGATGATAAACTCTCCTAAAATTCCATACATCATCTTGCTTTCTGTTTTCTTGGCCTGAGTTTGGTGAGCCCAGGGAGCCATAACCACTGGGTGATGGGGAAGTGGTCCTGCCCTGCTAGCAGTTCACACAGCCCCTCTGCCAGGAGCTCTGCCCTAAGAAGCTTTGCAGGGGCCTTCTGATTGACCTGCCTCAGGGGCCACCTGAGAGCCTACCAATAGGTTAGTTTTCCTCCCACTCTGAGTTTGCTGACTTGGCTTCTGCCACTCGGCCAGCCTGACACACCCCCCAGATGAGCCAGGGCACTGACTATTTCTAACTCCTTGTGCTATCATTACCCTTGCGTGCCCTCTTCTCCACACAGTTCACAGAGCCTGCTCCCTTCTTGCAGCTAGAGCTATATTGTTCAAAACACTATCCACTAGACACATGTGGTCATTGAAATCTCCAATTCTGGCTGTAAAGGTTTCACCAATTGTGACCTAAGAGTCTCCCATCATGAAGTTCATTACTACAAGACTTCTGCTCACTGCCAAAGCAGACAGAAGTGTAAAAATCAATACTTCCTGCTCAATACATACAGATAGAATAAATTCTTCCCTTCTTGTATTAATACCTAACTGCAGCCTTTTTAATAGTTCCAATCTCTTTAGACATTCCCAAGCCATAGTATCACAATCTCAAAGACCAACAGCGCACCAAGTTTACCAAGCACATCTGACTTGCTCAGTTCCCCGCACTGGGCAGTCCTCCTTCCCCCAACATGGAAAATTTTAAATAACAGCTATTAAACAACCTTTGTGCTAAAGAGAACATACAAAACAAAGTTGAAGTATTTCTGGGAAAAATCATGATGAAAAATGCTTCCTTTAAAATTTTGTGAGATTTTATAGTGTCAGTAATCGAAAGAAATTTCACAGCCTTAAAGATGTATAAAAATGATAGAATGGACATGAATGAATTAAATTGTCAACTCAAAAGGCAAGAAAAATAATAACGTACTAAACCAAAAGAAAGCACAAGCAACTTGGGGGACTGAGGCAGAAGGATCTCAAGTTCAAGACCAGCCTCAGTAACTTAGCAAGGCCCTAAGTAACATGGTGAGACCCTTTCTAAAAAATAAGTAAATAAGACTAGAGATGTAGCTCAGTGGTAGAGAACCCCTGGGTTCAATCCCCAGTACCAAGAAAAGAAAAAAACTAAGAAAGAAAGTACAAGCAAGAGGAAGATAAAGATGAAAACACGAAACAGTGGTGTGTAACATGGACTTATAATTAAAACTATTAGAAAAAACATCTATGAAAGAGACATAGTGAAGGTAGAAGTGGATGTAATTTAAAAATTCTTGTTGACAGGAGAAAGATAAGAGACATTCCTTCTAAGGTGGGTTGGAAATATTAGCCAACACATTCAAGCAAGAGAAAATAATTCAAATTAAGTGAAACATAAGTAGATGCAAATTTCTACACACAGCTATTATACATGAAAGAACAAGAGAACTAATGCCATAACAAAGAAATAAGAAAAATTTTCTTTTTTTTTTAAGAGAGAGGGAGAGAGTGAGTGAGAGAGAGAGAGAGAGAGAAAGAGAAAATCAATTTTATTTATTTTTTCATCTGGCCTTTGTTTCTCTGACACTTAGTTGTATACGTGGTGCTGGGGTTTGAGCTCAGGTCCTCCCACATGCCAGGCAAATGCTCCAGCCATTGAGCCACTGCTCCAGCCAAAAGGAATTTCTTAACTGAGTGTAAACATGGCAAAAAAAAAAAAAAAATTCAAGAGTCAACTTTCAGTCAGCCAACAGCTACTGGTCTTTAAGAAGACAAGAGATAGCACCAGCTAAGCACAAAGCACAATTTTTTAGGTAGACTATCTAATTTTTGAAGAATGCAATGAATTTATTTATGTCCTGGCATTGGGAGTAGCACTGTGATAAAGCAAATAATAAAAATATTAATGTTAAGCCAGGGGTGATGCTGAACACCTGCAACCCCAGCAGTTTAGGAGGCTAAGGCAGCAGGATCAAAAGTTCAAAGCCAGCCTCAACAACTTAGTGAGACTATATCTCAAAATAAAAAACAAAATAGGCTGGGGATGTAGCTCAGTGGAAAGGGTCCCTGGGTTCAATCCCTGGTACCAAAAATAAATGTTAGTTAATTGAATAATGTTACTAAGAAACAATATTTTATTTTTATTTTTATATTTTTAAAGAGAGAGGAGAGAGAGAAAGAGAACCAATTTTATTTAGTTTTACATCTGGCCTTTGTTTCCCCAACCCTTAGTTGTGTATGTGGTGCTTGGGTTTGAACACAGGTCCTCATGCTTGCCAGGCAAACACACCAACCACCAAGCCACCGCTTCAACCCTGGAAACAAGATTTTAAGTGGAAGATAAAGTAAAAGGGCATAGATAAAAATGCTATGGTGCTTGAGTTTGAATTAGAAACAGCAATTTGAACTTAAATTTTAAAATATACAGCAAGATGTGGTGGTGCACACCTGTAATCCCAACAACTAGGAAGGCCAAGGTAGGAAGATGGCAATTTCAAGTCCAACCTGGGGAACTTAGCAAGACACTGTTTGAAAATAAAAATAAAAAGGACTAGGGATGTAGCTCAGTGACAGAGTGATTGCTTAGCAAGTGCAAGGCCCTAGGTTCAATCCTCAGTACTACAATGAAAAATTAAATTAAAAATATATTTTCTAGGGGGCTGGAGTGGTGGCTCAGTGGTTACAGCACTTGCCCAGCATGCACAAGTATGCAAGTTCAAACCCCAGCACCATGTATACAATGAAGTCTCAGAGCAATGAAGGTCACATGAAAAAATAAATAAAAATTATTTCTCTCTTTCTCTCTCTCTCTCACTGTCCCTCTCTCTTAAAAAAAAAAAGGAAAGAAAAAGATGTCATCACATTAGTAATGAACAGACCTGGTGCCAAAGTCTTACAGATATCTAGATAGTGTTCCTTACTACAAAAGCACCAAGACTCTTTAGAGAAATGGCTAATTTCATGTCTTAGAAAAGTATGAGACAACTCTGAGGTTTTTTTAAAGAGAGAGAGAGAGAGAGAATCAATTTTATTTAATCATGTGGCTTTTGTTGCTCCCACACTTGGTTGTGCTTGTGGTGCTGGGGTACAGAAGCTGCATCCTTGCACATGCGAGGCAAGTGCCATAACTGCTGAGCCACCGCTCCAGCCCCAACTCTGTAAGATCTTAGGCCCAAAATCAAAGAATGTTGACGGAGCCAGAACAAATACAAAACAAAACAAAAACTCAAAGAAAATCCCACTTGCTAAATATGGGTCAATTTGAACATGACAAATAATAATGAGTAAAGGTAATAAAGGAGCTTAGCAGGACGTCAGGACACAAAAACAACCAATACACAAAACCAATTGTGTGTCTATATGCTACAAATGAAGAATTTAAAATGAAGTCAAGAAAGCAATTCCATTTACAATAGCATCAAAACAAGAAAATACTTAGAAAAACATGTTTTTTAAGCTGTGCTGAATTACAAATTTGAATGTTAGTCTTGATGTACTTATTTTGCAGTACTGGAGATGGAACCCAAAGCCTTGTGCATGCTAGTCAAGTGCTGTACCCATGACCTACATTTTGCCCAGGCTGACCTTGAACTTGCCATCCTCCTGCCTCAGCCTCCTTAGGAGCTGACGTTGTAGGTTTTGCGCCACTATATTAGGCTTTTCATATTTAGGAAATTCAATTATAACTCTGTTAGATCTTCTTTGTCTTCTATAGTTATTATTTTCTGAGATTTTCACTTTTTATTTTGTCTTAACTCCCTGGGAAACCTTCATTCTACTTTTCCATGTTTCTTTTGCATGTTCTGTTGAATCTGTGTTCTACCTTATCATTGAGTTTTTAGGATTGTAGTTTTCCTTCACTTTCCTGTGCTCAGTGAACTCTCATTTCACACCTTTTTGTTCTGTGCTGACTTTTGTTCTGTGTTGGCAAATTTTCCGACTTGTGGTGTTTTTCTTATCTGTTGACACTTGTCTAATTTAATTTTTTTTTTAAGAGAGAGGGGCAGTGAGAGAGAGAGAAGGAGAGAATTAATTTTACTTAATTTTTCATGTGGCTTTTGTTGCTCTGACATTTTGTTGTGCACATGGTGTTGGGGTTTGAACCTGCCTACCTGCGCATGCCAGGCAAGTGCCGTAACCACCAAGTCACTGCTCCAGCCCTGTCTAAGTCAATTTGGTTCATGTCGCAGTATAGTACTACAATTTCCTCTGGATCTTGGATAACGAGAGTTAGAATAAGGAAGAACAGCTGACTAATCCTAAGTGAGCACTGGAATTGAGTCTTCATTCTACTACCTATTGGATTGGGCAGGCTTGAGCAAATAATTTCTCTGAGTTCATCTTAGGTAACTTGTGTATAATGACTGGCTCATTGCCTGGCTTAAGTAAACCCCCAATTAATTATAATTATCACCTTCTTGTTCTGTGCTTTTGTTCTGTGTTGGTAAATTTCTGACTTGTGTTTTTCTTATCTGTTGATACTTGTCTAATTCAATTTTATATATACACATAGTGTATATAACACATAGTTTAAATATAGGCATGGCTTTCATTTCAGCATTGGATGCTCACATATTCACTGACAAATTAATACAGGAAAAGACCCATTTGAACACTGGGGGAAAGCATTCAAGTGATTTAAATAGGTAGTGCTGATAAATTACATAGAATTCTAAAATTACTCTGCATTCTTTTGTTTTTGTCCAAGTTGGAAAAATCCTGCCATCTGTAACCCAACATATCCTAGCTCTTCATCTCATAGATATCAAGTCACCAAAATCCTAGGAGCTACTTCCTGCTTCTCTCATGAATCTGGAGGGCACAAAATGGTCTATAAGAATCTGCAGGCTTACGGAGCACAGTGGCACACACCTATAATCCCAGCAGCTCCAGAAGCTGAGGCAGGAACATCACAAGTAAGCCAGCCTGAGCAATTTAGTGATGCCCTAAGCAACTTAGAGACCTGTGTAAATTTAAAAAAGAAAAAACAGACTGGGGATGTGTCTCAGCGGCTTAGTGTGCTACTGGGTTCAATTGTACCAAAAAAAAAAAAAAAAAAGGAGTAAGAGAAGGAGAAGAAGAATCCTTTAGGCTTAAAGTTTAAAAACAAAGGTTTCTGGTTTCTCTTGTAAACTGAATGATTGGGCAACAGTGGGTCATCATTCATTCAAAAGGTAGCAACAACTGGCCAGGACCCAGCAATGACTCCCCTTTCAGAGAAAGCAACTGGCTCACAGCCCACCACTCTCTACTGCCTTACACTTACCCAGGCTACTTGTTATTCCTGACTTCTCTCCAGAAGGCATTTTGTTTTTTCATTCCTGTTAACCATGACTTTCTGTTGAATTCTACTACCGCAGCTTAGTTCAGATCTGTGGCAGGGCTAAAATTCTGTCCTGTAAATCCGATGATGTTGCAGATCCTACAACATTCAATCTTCCCTTTGTTCCCCAGTTCTGCCTCACACTGAGTTGATCTCCACCTGGCACATGACCTCATCCTTCCTTCAATAGCCCATTGCCTTTGCTTGGGTTTTCTTTCCAGCTTCACTCAGCTCAAATGTCAAGTGTCCCATGTTCTCTACTTGGCCAGCCAGGAGTTACTACTCTGCTGTCTCAGTGCATGGATGAATTTCAGTAGTTATGTACAGTTATCTAATCATACTGATCTGTCAAGAGACTGAGGAAGTTAAGGACAAAAATTGGATCTTATTCATCTCTGTATCCCTGGAGCTTAATGGGGTTCAAGAAGAGAATCAAAGCTCTAAATGGATGATAAGATATGATATTCCTCAGCTGGGCATGGTTGACCATGCCTGTAATTCCAGTTACTTGGGAAGCTGAGGCAGGAGGATCCTGAGTTTGAGGTCAGCCTGGCTAACTTAGTGAGAACTTATCTCAACACAACATATTAAAAAAAAAAAGCAGCTGGGAATGGTAGTTCAGTGGTAGAATGGCCCTGGATTGAATATACAAGGAACTAAAGAAACTAAACACCAAAATTACAAGCAATCCAATCAATAAATGGGCTATGGATCTAAAAAGAAACTTCTCCCCAGTGGAAAGTACAGAAAGCCCATAAATATATGAGATAATGCTCTACATCATTAGTTATAAGGGAAATGCAAATCAAAACTTCAATGAGATACCACCTCACTCCTGTTAGAGTGGCAAAAATGAAAAACTCTAACAACAACAGATGCTGGAGGGGATGTGGAAAAAGAGGAACACTGTTACACTGCTGGTGGGACTGCAAACTGGTTCAGCCACTATGGAAAGCAGTGTGGAGAATCCTCAAAAAATTAAGGACGGAACCACCTTACAACCCAGATATCCCACTGCTGGGTATTTTCCCCAAAGAGTTAGAATCAGCATATTATAGTGATGTGGCTTCCCCAATGTTTATAGGAGTTCAATTTACACTACTAGATCATGGAACCAACCCAGATGTCCCTCACTCAACAAATGGATACAAAAACTTTGGTATATATACACAATGAAATTCTACTCAGCCATTAGAGAAGACGATATAATGGCTTTTGATATCAAATGGATGGAGATGGAAGGAATTATGCTAAGTGAAGTATCCCAATCTCAGAGACTCAAGGGCCAAATGGTGTCTATCATCTGTGGAAGCTAGAATACATCAGGAAGCAGTATGCTAGATGGCTAAGCTAATAATAAGTTCAAATTGTATGATTTCTCAATTCAACAGGGAGACAACTCCCTAGGACACTTGAATGCGTAGAGAGGGGACCGGGGGGGGGGGCGGGATAAGGAAGAAATCCTAG